>JAVYIG010001766.1:0-300466 GCA_035222895.1 Strongylocentrotus droebachiensis
GAATAAGTTAGAGCATTAATTCGGTTCAGACTTCTTGCATTTTACCCCGGTTCCCAACCTAAAAAAATCTTCTGTGTGCCCATGCTTTGAGCCATAATGCATGGCCATCCAGAGGATTTTTTATGTTGGGGACCGGGGTAAAATGCAATAAATTATTGAAAATTTATTGCATTTCCTTTTTTATTTGTTATTTATGGAAACTGCCCCCTACCCTAGCCCCCGCTGCGTATAGTCATGGTTCAGTGACAAAGCAATGGCCTCGTAACTGTGAGGCCCCAGGATCAAAACCGTGTCGATGCGCTCTATTAGTGCCCTTTTGTGGAGCATTAATCCTCATTACTGTCATTTATGACTTAAGGGCATAGGTCCCCTAGTTGATAGGCATAGTAGCATACACATGCTTTAGCAGTCACGCAAAACACACATTGGCAAATTATTATTCAATAAAATCTGAGAATGTATACTATTATCTAGATCTATTATTTTTAAATAATTTTTTTAATAATTCCATAAATTGGGATTAAATATTACACCTTTATGAGCGACAGTGTAGTACCTTTAACCTTTCTACCTCTCTGAGAACGCGTGCTTATTATAATGCTACACAGTAAGAACCAGTTATACCTGTCATCCTGAATCAGATTCTGTGTACCAGTTCAAGGAATAGCTAAGGCCTGCGCCCTCTTTTGTCAGCTGTTGTGATTTAATTAAATCGATCGTAATAATCTCAGCTGTGTTTATAATGAAGAGATATGAGTTATTAATTTGCGATTGATTGGTATGGAGGACTTGCGACCAAACTGGATTAATCGCAACTCTCTTCAAACAGGGGCCGGACGTTATAATTAAAAAATAATGATTTTAGATTTGAAAAGCGCACATACCTACCTGTGCGTATAGAATATACAGTGCGTCCCAGAAAAGAGAAACCGAGAATTATCGATGTTTTATCATAACTTAATCACAATTATAATTAATAAATGACACATATTTGAAAGCTTAGATCCTCCTCTTTCATTTGATGCAACTCATATGATCTCACGCATGAGAGATTAAATCAATTTGAAGAGAGGAAACCAAAAAGTCATTTGGCGGGCGGTATCTGAATTTTAAAAAGAAAATCATATTTCTAGAAAGTTCAATTTCTGCCCTTTCAAATGACACCTCAATCAGGAAAAATAAGCCAGGATTAACAAAGTTCTGTTTGTTTAAAGTAAGGCTTGCATTTTCATAATTTGATCAAACGAGTTCGTTTTCAGTGGCTGCCTGCCGTAGCAACGAACAGAGTTGACAAAAGAATTAACTCCGTTTCGTTGACGATCAGCCATGCACAAATAAGACGAAAGACCTGAACAATGTGCTCTAACCCCCCGCTTTTTCACCAGCCACCTGAGCGATCGGTGCAAAAATGTTCATCAAAAACTGTACCAAAAAAAAAATGTGCTCTTACCCCCCCCCCCCCCCCCCCCCCCCCCTCGCTTATCCACCGGCCGGCTGAGTCGGCGCTAAATTTTTCCTCCAGATTTGGGCCCCCCCCCCTCCCCTTTTGTCGCCGGCTGGATCCGCCCCTGATTATAACTATCATGTATCGTGTATAACATGCGCATGTGCGTGCGACCGGAGAGGAGTATTATTATTTCATGTTTGAAAATTAAGATTTGGAAGCCCCCCCCCCCCCCCACACACCTTTTTTCTCTACTCATTTCTCTATAATCTGCCACTCCCCCCCCCCCCCCCCTACCTCCAAACTTTGTCAACCACCACCAACACCTCTTTCTTTATCTCCCTCCTCTCTCTGTCAAACGACCCCCCCCCCCCCCCATATTAAAAAAAAACTTTTTCCTCTCTCTCTCTCTCTCTCTCTCTCTCTCTCTGCTCTCTGCTCTCCTCTCTCATTAATTATTTCTCTCCATCAGCTAAACTTATTGACATCATCTCAAATAAGTTTGGAATTTCTATAAAAATAACAAATCATTTATGCCAGAAGAAATAACAAATGCATCTACTGCTGTTCTGCATAATACTGTCAGCTTTAATTCTCACTCTCGCAGACACATTTTTTTTTAAATAGTTTCACAAACAAGGAAGGCTCATTCACATTTCATTGTGGCAGCTATTTTCTTAAAAATGACTTGGGCTTAAAGAGAAGGTCGAGTTCTGGGAAGAGGTGAAAAATAATTTGTGAGTGCTGTCATTGTTATTTTAAGTGTGGAAGAACATCAGATATAAATTCTTCCCTGAAAAGCATGGCTCCTCAATGCCTGGCATGGAACAGCATACAAATCGGGACAGGTTTTTATGCCTCATGTTTGTGTAGTCCCATATACATCTTTCTGTGTACATATAATTAGTGCTTGTAACTTTACCAAGACATTTTGATGACTCCAGAACCTTGCAGTACACACCAATACTTATATTCTAGATGATCAACCTTTTCTGATCGATTCCACAACGTTTCTTTCACAACGCAATTGCATGACCAAACCTCAACTTTACCTTTAATGCGTTTGAAATTTTTGTTTCTTACAACACGCAGATAGTGAGTGCATGTAGGGCCTTAAGCCGTAAAGACAATCCATTTCCTATTCTATATCTAAGGTGGTACTGGACAGGACCAATTGGTATTTATCAGAAGTCTCTAAGCGCTCTACAATAATGCAGCATAATTACCCTGGCTTGAGCAGTGCAGCTGTTACGCGCGCTGCGTTTCAAGTGAACATGTGAGCGGACCATTATGCGATTACCGGTAAAAAGAATATAACTTCAATAAAAAATAGTAAGCGTGTCAAGGTGATAGACATGAAAACCTGCACAAAATCTGCTAGATAAATCTTACAATTGTGAATGGATCGTTATGTAATTAAAAAGGGCATAACTCAAATCATGTATCAAAGAATAATGGGCTTATATAACAAGGTGATAGACAGGAAAACCTGCACACACACAAAATCTGCCTTGATAAAACACACCTTGTGTGCAGGCACGTAGCCACGGAGGGGGGGGGGGGGGGGGGGGGGGGGGGCACGGAGGGGCACGTGCCCCCCTAAAATTTCCAGGATCGGTTGAAATTTTGGAGACCCCTTTTTTTGACCTTGATCGATTACATGTATGTGCCCCCCAAACATCAAACTCTGGCTACGCGCCTGCTTGTGTGTGATTAAGGGGAACTGGGGGTGTTTCACAAAGATCGTAAGTTGAACTTATCTCTATTAAAGTTGGACTTAAAAATTATGGAGAGCCATTTGTAGCCTTAAAATGAAATATATTCAAAAGCAAAACTTCAAGTATATTAGACTTTTCATAAATTCCACATCAAGAACATGAAATCTCCTTTATAATAGAAAATATGAATATGAATTAATAATTATAATAATATTGGATTCTTATATAGCGCATGTATCGACCTTGCAAAGTCCTCAAGGCGCTCCAACATTACCCGGCTATGCTAGGCTGCCGATTTCGACGCTCACAGCATTTTAAGGAATTCCTTCCTACCGGTACCCATTTAACACCTGGGTGGAGAGTGGCAAATGTAGATCAATGTCTTGCCAAAGGACATTAGTGCCGCGGCGGGACTCGAACCGCGGACCTTGTGATCAACAGTCTGGCGACGTATCCACTCATTCACGACACCTTTTTTGCCTTTTAAAATAACTTTTACAAAATATTTTCAAAGATGCCAACAGCTTTCCATAATTATCAAGTCCAACTTAAAGATAAGTTTAACTTAGGATCTTTGTGAAACACCCCCAGACCGCCCATCAAATATCAAGGAATACTTAGTTTTTTCAAGGTGATAAACAGGAAAGTTGACGGAACTAGCCCAAAAAAATGTTGCTTCATGTCTGTCTGATTAAAGAACTGCATGGTGTATTTTGAAGACAGGACAACACTTGAAATGATAGTTACTGTCATGGTTATAAGCATTCAAATGCTTTACATACAATTATTTTACAGCATTGTAAGTACAGAGCGAGAGAAAGTGTGGAGTATTAGGAAAAATTAATATACAACACTAAAATGTATATTATATGTTTATAAAAAAATAAAAAAATATTATTAATTTTTTATTTTATTTATATGTTTTATAAACAAAATATTGTTATATCATTATCCATGGTTATCATTAAAGATAAAGATCAGTTCTGGTCAGGCGATTGCATTGTGAAAGAAACGTTGTAGAATCGATCAGAAAAGGTTGATCATCTAGCATATAAGTATTGGTGTATACTGCAAGGTTCTGGAATCATCAAAATGATAAGAAACTTGGCCCAGTCTTGGTAAAGTTACAAGCACTGTACACAGAAAGATGTATATGGGACTACGCACATAATATCTATCACGTCCAAATAGATAAACTAATTTACCAAATATATCAATAAGTAGGCGGCTTCTCGGCAAAATTTGTATCATCACGTATTAGTCAAAACATATTCTTTCACATGATTGGTAATAAGAGCTACCATTTCATTTTTTGAGAGGGGGGCGTTTCCAAAACTGGTCTTTACCTTTAACCAAAGAGAATGGACTAAACACTATCCACTATGGTTGAATAAGAGTGCTTGGCGGGTGTTTTTATCTGGCTACTCTTTGCCAACACAATAGAATATATATGAATCATATGATTGCATAATATTGTGAGGGGGGGGGGGGCGTTTCCAAAACTGACCTTTACCTTTAAAATGTCTAATACAATTTCAACGACATTCAGAAAAGAACACTTGTACCCCCATGTGCATTACCTAACAAAATAATTTATGTGGGGTTATCAAGGATGTTTAACTATATAGTCCACTACCTGGAGGGTGTTTCACAAAACTAGTCATCAGTGACAATTAAATGACAGTTTTTGTTATAATAAGCTACTGAAATCCTTGCTTCTGATTGGTTATCAGCAGATTTGTCACTGTTTTTTGTCATTTGTTATTGAAAAAAGGCTTTGTGAAACACCCCCTGGACTGTGGCATTCTACAGTGTGAGTCAAAAAGAAGTTTACATCTAGAAAATGCTAATTGTTCTAAAAATCATCTGTGAACAGTAAGTTATTATTCATCTTATGAAAGAGTGTTTTATTTCAAATCATTTAGTATCATTTTGTGTGGTATGTGTTCACGCTTGGATGAACAGGAGGCATTGTTTGCGAGAGTGCAAAAATCGACTTGCGCCAAAGTTGCTTATTCAAAGTTGAATAAAACATTTGGGATTCTGCAGATCCAAATAACATCCATAACAAAATTAATCTTGCCACACATATCAAATATCGTTTATCAAATATCAACAAACATTTGTGCGCACGTGTGTGTTTACGTGTGTGCCTTGCTTCAGCAAAAAACATATGCAATGCATTTCATTTGATACATTCAAATCATTCTCACACTCCGCTAATCCCAACATAATACATACTGTAGGCATCACTTTTGTGCAAGTCGAATTTTGCACTCTCTGCAAACAATGCCTCCAGTTCATCCAAGCGTGAACACATAACACACAAAAATGATACCAAATGATTTGGGATAAAACACTCTTTCATAAGATGTATAATAATTTACTGTTCATAGATGATTTTGTAGAATAATTAGCAATTTTCTAGGTGTAAACTTTTTTTTTGACTCACACGGTATAGGTAAACTGGTTATAAAGGGGCAAGAAGAAAATAAAGGATAACATGAAACCATGCATAAAGAGCTCGGATGGAATCGAGACATTTGCCTCTCTCCACCCCGGTTCATATGGGTACCTGGCATTGCTGGGGGGGTGTTTCACAAAGATCCTAAGTAGAACTTTACTCTAAGTTGGACTTAAAAATTATGGACAGCCATTGGAGTCTTAAAATGAAATATATTCAAAAGCAGAAATTCAAGTATTTTAGAGTTTTTATAAATTCCACATCCAGAACATGGAATCTCCTTGATGATAGAAAATATGAATGATTTGAATAAACAATTAAAGGTAATACAAAGTTTTGGGAAATTTTGAAAATTGGGTGGATAGTGAATCTTTACAATTTTGATATATTTGGATGCCCCTGTGGATGTATTATAAGCACTAAAAAATTAGCACCTAAAACACTTCTGTTTTCGAGAAAAATTAAATATAACAATTTACCGGTGCTCCCGGTAAATTTTTATAAATTTCAAATAGCGCCTATGGCCGTACAATGGTAGCTGCGACCATGAAAATCTCAAAATATGTAGTTGGGATATATTATTTCCAAACGGGAATAGCTAATCGGTCGATTGTAGTCAAGAAACATTGTTTCATAACTAAATTAATATCTTGACCTTGAGAGGGAGCTATACAACAAAGAGTTTATTATTTATAATTTCATAACTTTAGACTCGATTTCAACCGCGACAACGATCAATGCATATTGTAGGAACGCATTTGCTTCCAATATGTTAATTTGAACCAAATTCATGACCCCATACCAAAACTTTGTAATACCTTTAATGCCTTTCAAAATAATTTTACAAAATATTTTCAAAGATGCTAATGGCTTTCCATAACTTTTAAGTCCAACTCAGAGATAAGTTCAACTTAGGATCTTTGTGAAACACCCCCCAGGGGTAATAATAATTGCAGGGCTTATTAGAACACTCGCGTTAGAATAGGGCATCCAACTTTGATTCCATCCGAGCTCTTTACGCGGGGTTCATGTTATCCTTTATTTTCTTCATACCCCTTTATTCAGGGGTGATAGTGAGCACTAAAAAAGAATAGGTTTTTTGTTTTCCCCTCAACCACGTCCCCCTTGAGTAAAAAAAAAAAGAAGAGGATTCGCCGGGAAAAAATGGCATCTAACAACATTCGCCCCTTTCGAGTAAGAAAATTGGGGGAAAAATAGGGTAAATTGGGAAGAATAGAGAAAATAAGGGGGAAATCAGGATTAAATAGGAAAGACAAACAAATGTGGTAAAAAAATTGGGAAAAAAAATAAAAAAATTGGGAAACCAATTTGAATCAGGTTTTTATCAGGCCTGCTTTATTACCAGTTTACCTATAGAATGCCAGGTTTGTTGAGGCTGATTTCACACATTCTAGCTGTACACACACACAAACAAAATTGGCTGATTGGTACACTTTTAAGGGCATTGTTAAACAATGTTTAATTTGAGATGCATAGCCCTACGCGTTATCAGTATCTGTGATATGGTTAATTTTAAAGCCCTAAAATATGCGCTTCAACATGATCATGTAGGGCCTCAAAAAAGTAAGAAATCTTTGAGTGCCCGTTTTTTACCATACTCATTTTTTGATGATTGATTATTGAAGAAAAAAATATTATCTACAGATCATAATAGAGAGAGAAAATAGTGGCATGAACGGCTTGCCATAGTTAAGTCTGACTTAAAGTCGTTCTTAGTCTTTGAGGCTGTTCACACCGCGCGCTAGACCGCGCTATCTCTCGTGGACCACCCCTACGAGGTGCTCCAGTGGCACGCCGTTTTGGCTCACCGTGGCTCGCTGTTGGGCGGACCGAAAAACAACGTTGTACTTTCCACACCGCAGAGATAGCGCGGTCTAACGCGCACTTTCTCTGCTGGTGTGAACAGCCTCTTTGTGAAACACTCTCCTGGCAAGAAACAGTAGCAAGTGGCGACATGTTGTAAAGATGGGTGTGGAAAGGGGCGAGAGGTAGAGAGTGGAAAAATGGGAAAAAAAAAAAAAAAAACAGACATGGAATGTTTTCATCAGCACTAGTATCACTGCAAATCATCACTTTCACCTGGACCAACTGCCAGGGGGGTGTTTCACAAAGATCCTAACTTATCTCTAAGTTGGACTTAACATTATGGAAAGCTGTTAGCATATTCAGAAATATTTGTAAAAGCTATTTTAAAGGGCATAAAATGTGGATTAGAATCATTCATATTTTCTATTATCAAGGAGATATTATGTTCTTGATTTAGAAGAAATGAAAAGTCTGAAATTCTTGAATTTTTGCTTTTGTATATATTTCATTTAAAGGCTACACATGGCTCTCCATAATGTTTAAGTCCAACTTAGAGTTAGGTTCGACTTAGGATCTTTGTGAAACACCCCCAAGAGGGTGCATCTTTCAAGACCAGGATTGTACATCCACTGCAGGAGATGCAAGAAAACTACAGACCAGGGGGGTGTTTCACAAAGATTTTATGTCAAACTTAACTCTAAGTTGGACTTAAAAATTATGGAGAGCCATTTGTAGCCTCATAATGAAATATATTCAAAAGCAAAAATTATTTTAATATTATTTTTGACTTTTCATAAATTCCACATCAAGAACATGAAATCTCCTTGAAAATAGAAAATATGAATGATTTGAATCAACATTTTATGCCTTTTAAAATAACTTTTACAAAATATTTTTAAAGATGCTAACAGCTTTCCATAATTGTTAAGTCCAAATTCGAGATAAGTTCAACTTAGGATCTTTGTGAAACACCCCCCTGACTGACTTTATAGGTGCAAACTCTATTCTCTCTCGAGACACATCTTTGCCAACATTTTACACCACATTATTTCACTGCTAAACAATCTTTTGGCCCTCTGAATAAAATAAAAAATTGCCCTTTAAAAAGACACTTTCTTACTAAGTACCAATGAGAGTCAATGGAATCATGGATAATATAATTGACGTATTAAACAATATAAATACCGTAAAAAAGTTGATTACAAAAAGCCCATCATCCTCTAATGCTTTAACGTGTATGAAGCACCAAAATATATTTTGACCTGCATACATCGTACTTGTATATATGCTAGTACACTCGATAAGAATCAACAATTATTCCTCTTCCAACAGTATATCTTTTCAAAATTAACAAATATTGGTTCAATATTTTAGTTTAAATAATGTGAATTCGAATTTCACGTCTCTTCTGCATATTTTCATTGGCAAAACAGTGTAGATGAAATCACTACCCTTTTACACGCTATCGAAGCTCACATTCACATTATTTCAGCTGAATAATAGTTTGTTTTTTAAAACTCACTCAGTCTCAAACCAAATAATGGACAAAGATTTGTTCATTTTGAAAAGATATACTGTTTTATTATCACGTTAATACATGGGCGGAGTTCAAATCTCCACGTCCAATTGCGCAGTATAAAAATCAAGACGGTTGCGACAAGAAGTCGCAGTACAAAAATCAAGACGGTTGCGACAAGAAGTCATAAATACTATACATATTTCACAGAGAGATGGTGGGAGAAAAGCGGAGGAGTTAAATCCTTCTTCATCTGACTTTGTCAAACTGTTCTCGGAGCCACCTGGAGTCTCGGTAGAAGCGGGGGTCTCCCAGCCGTAACGCCGTGCGCTTGTAGTAGTAGTAGTAAAACACAGCACCTAGTGAAAAGATAATTGAAATACTGCTTGTAAGTGTAGGCTTGCATGGTGATGTAGATATACAGTAGGCTCTCCAAGCGCTATAGTTTTCCTTAGAACTATAAGCTAAGAAAGATAACAAACAGTCCTTTTCAGGACTACACACCCCCAAGAAAGGTTACAGAGTCAGAGTCCTTTTCAGGACTCTTCAATCCTCTCTCTCTCTCTCTCTCACATGGTGCACCCGCAAGCCTACTGTATATAATTGAAATATTAGAGAATATTGATCAAGAACGCAATGGTTACTGCGGTTCTCCCCACTAACCAATATAAACTAGTTACTTTTGCCTTTGGATTTAAAGGGCAATCCAATGCTTGTAATAAGTTGATTTGAATGAGAGCAGAAAAATAACAAAAACAGAATGGCAAAAGTTTGAAATGAATCGGACCAATAGTTCAGAAGCTATGAATGTTTGAAATAAGAGATCACCAAGTCTATGCGAATCTCAAATTGGTAGTTCGGTCAGTGGATTGTGACGTAGGACGTGGATAACTCTCCCATTTGCTGTGTACAAAAATATTTTTTTGTTGTTTGTTTTTGTAAGTTGCTTAGAACTCCCCTGGGGCACTACTCAAAATATATTATAGAAAGCATATTATTATAGGTCCTATAAAAAGAATAGACCCTCCTGGGCAATTTTTTTTTGAAAATTTAAAATCTTAGTCATTTTATATGTTGGCACTACATCACATTGACATTACTGCCTCAGCCAATTTGAGGTGCCCATACATTAAGTGATTACAACTTTCAAAAAAATCATAACTTTCTTATATTTAGTCAGATTTAATTGAAACTTTGGGCATTTTTTGTTTCTTTACGGGAATGGCTAAAATCACGACTCCAATTTTGACCAACCAGATGGCTGGATTTCTTAAGTGAGGTATATAATAAGTAACATGTCATACAAAAATGGCGCAATTTTTTTACCGACATTCAACAATGTTACCAAATCACTTTAATATGGAATGTTTGTGGCGCAGATAATCTTAGAAGACTGAAGAGCGCCATTTAATCCTTAAGGCAACAACTCTTTTCTAAACTGACTCGATCAGCTTACCAACTCTTTGAAAGACGTACAAGGCCTGGTAACCATTATTCCAGATATAGGCATCCACGTTGTTCCATCGTAACGTCTGCAGGTGGGGTGAAAAAAACCACACAAAGGAGAAAAAAAAGTTACAATAAATCCTCATTTTTAAATCTCAATATTAAAGGTACTACATGTATGTCCCAGTTGCAGGCTAAAAAAATGAAAAGGTTAAATTCTAACGGCATATGAAAGATAATAATAATTTAGAACTAACCTTAAAAAAGGGGGGCTTGAAAATGTCTTTAAATGGGAAAATAATGACTATTAGTTGTCGAATCAACTTAAGAGCTATAGAGCCAGTAAGTAATAGTCTGATTTTCAGACCATTGTACTGAATGGTCGTACGTTTTGTCCAACTTGATATTGAATGAGTTTCAAATAAATACAACAGGGAAAATACAGAAACGGAGCAGTGAAAATTTGAAGAAAGTCCAATATTAAATAAGACAGCAATCGATCAAACTCAAATTGGCAGTTCTGTGACATACCTGTTGAGCGTCTCTCCCATTTGCTTTGTATATATATTTATTGGAAAAGATCCTTTTAAATTAGGGTATATTAATATTAGTTTTACAAAACACAAGCATAATATTTGTACAAGTACAGAATAAATATCCATTTTCATGGTTTACTGATGAAGGCTTAGATATCTTTCATAAGGGATTTATGTTTTAAGTTAGGTACAATAGTTACATTAAAGGTAATACAAAGTTTTGGTATGGGGTCATGAATTTGGTTCAAATGAACATATTGGAAGCATATGCGATCCTACAATATTCAGTGATCGTTGTCGCGGTTGAAATCGAGTTTAAAGTAATGAAATTGTAAATAATACACTCTTTTTGTTGTATAGCTCCCTCTCAAGGTCAAGATATTAATTAAGCTATACAACAATGTTTCTTGACTAAAATCGACCAATTTGCTATTCTCGTTTGGAAGTTATTTATCACATCTACATATTCTGAGATTGTCATGGTTGCAGCTACCACTGTACGGCTGTGGGCGCTATTTGAAATTTATCAAAATTTACCGGGAGCACCGGTAAATTTTTAAATTCAATTTTTCTCGAAAGCAGAAGTGTTTTAGAGGCTAAATTTTCTAGTGCTTATAATACATCCACAGGGGCATCCAAATCTTTCCAAATTGTAAAGAATCACTATCCACCCAATTTTCAAAATTTCCCAAAACTTTGTATTACCTTTAAGGTTATATGCTTTTAAAAATCAATATTTTCTTGAATGGAAATTTATTAGGGTTTTGTAGTTCAGAGGAAAGGGAAGAGGTCCTCAAATGGTTCAGGAGAAAGAGGATTACTTATCATGTTTTGCAGTGGCTTGATCTACAAGCCTCTGCACAGTATGCAAGGAGTTATTGCAGCCATTCATCAAAGCTTCTTGCCATGAAAAATTGCAGACTTAAAGGCATAGTTTAACAATGTTAAATCTGAGATGCATGGCCCTAGCTACGTGTTATCAGTGTCTGTTATATGGTGTAATATTGAAGCCCTAAATAATCAGACAGCCGATCGGCCTATAAAGTCATGGGGTTCCTGACTGGCCTAAAGGTTTATAATTATCATTTCAGCATGAGCTAAATCCAGGATTTTGTTTCAGAATATGAGACAAAGTTACCGGATCCCTTTAAGGATTTCAAATCTCATCAGTTTTATGTCCCAACTTTCTTGTTTTACGGTACATATAACAGATTATTTGATATGGATTACAGAAAGTGGATTTGCAAGTTCATTGGATAAAATACAGTTAAGGGAATCAGTATACTGTACATCATCTCACCATTTCGTTTAAATTTTGTATCAATAATAAAAAATAATAATAATCCATGTTTATATAGCCTTTAGTACATCAACAATGTCTAGAGTAAACACTTTACAGATATATTATTAACCCAGATTCAGACTTGCCCGCACGCAATGTATGCACATTCTCCACTCCCTGGGGAGCATTCCAGCAAACTACATTAACATTCGAATCCTACCAGGTACCTACTTTAAAGTAGATATTCATTGATTTTAAAAACTAACTTTATTTTAATTATTGCAAATTTGAAACTTTGATTTTACAAGGCTATCAAAATTCAATGCTTGGAAACATTTGAAGTAATGATTATTATAAATTACATAACGCTTAAATTAGCCCCGGCATAGCACCTGAAAAGCTCTCCGAACACTGCTGAGATGTGTGAGATCACAGCATGGACATGACTTGCACAAGTAGATGATGTCCCATGACATCTCACACATTTTCAGTGCCTGTGTTTTCATCTTCTCTTGAGTTATAATCTATTGCCTCACTCTAAACCCCGCGCATGGTTTTATTTTGATGACAAATGCAGCGATACAAAAATAAAGGAATCTGTCGCTTGTAAACAAAATAAGACGCCATTGTATATTCAGCTGCACACACCGCGGTACGTTCAACGTTTCAAGAGGGAACAAATGCCGTTCTTAATATCATTCCGGGGGGTTTTCAATTTAAAAGTCTGGTTTCTTTGATTGTTAATTAACCTCTATCCTGTGTATTTACAAGCAAAAGAGTTTAGTTATCAGAATCGGGTCATATCCCCTTTTGAATGGTTTGACATGCCAGTACATTTATATACACTAAACTCATTATAATTTGACAAATAATAGCTTTGCAATTAAGTTCATTCTTTATGGGATTTCGTGTGCTTGGGCGGTTTTGGTCCATATAGTGACGTCATTACAACGTCGTTATTTTTCCTGCGAATCTCTCGTATATCCCTGCTGCTATGGAGGTGGTTGTATTTTATATTTTTATAAATCACCCGATATGTAGTTGACCTAAAACTTGTACGATGGCCATCTGTTAGCTTACCAGTTTCTAGTGATACATTAGTTGACATATTTGTGATTTTCTTTGAATTTCACCTTTAACACCTGGGCCTTGCCAAAGGACGTTAGTGCCGGGCGGGGATTTGAACTCCATACCTTGTTATCTACAGTCAGGTGACTTATCCACTAGACCACAACACCTCGACACTATAAAAGGCTAAGATACCACACAGAAGATAACCACAGATTAAGGCTGCAACGAGTACTTGCACTGTTGACGACTACTCGAGTACGATTTCTCGTACTCGAATACTCGGCCGCCATTTTTTTTTGCCCGTTCACCTGGCACTGTCCAAGCCGACGCTTACCCGTGCCCGGGAGAGCGCGGGCATGGTACCGTGGGTCAAAATGTTTCCCAGCTCAATCACTGGCAACTCACCACTCAGAAACTGAGACTAAATGTCCATTTCCTGTTTGGACTAGGAGATAAATTAGTCTGTCATCGTTGGTTTTAAAAACAGCATTGTTAATATTATTATTAAATCGGCGCCTTCAACTGCAACTCGAAATAAAATCATGTGAGTTTTCTGAGACGGACCTGGGATACTTCTACCGTAGTATGGTGGTGGCCAAAAAAAAAAAAAAAAAAAAAAAAAAAAAATTATAAAAAAATATTAAAAAACATGGCTTCCGAGTATTCGCCTGTAAGCCTGGGAGTGTACTTGAGTACCTTATTACACGCTTATGCACAGCCCTACCACAGATACAAGAGAAATTCTTACCATTGTCCAAACGTGTAGTCCCACACACAGCATAAAGTATAAAAACAAAATGACGATGGTGAATTTGAACTTGGAGACAAGGTAACCGACGAGCCCGGCTTGAAAGACGTACGTGTTGAAGAACATGAGAAAGATGACAATGGTTGCAAAAATCTGGGAGATATCTTGGATTCTGGATGAGAAAATAAGGAAAAACATTAATGACATTTTACAGTGGAACCTCGTTTCGATGAGGTCCATGGGACCACAGAAACTTCCTTGTTATATCGGGAATCTTGTTATATATATCAGGGTTAACACAAACAAAAGAATATAAAGAGCTTGGACCAGCAAAATCACCTTAAAGGGAGTGTATCATGACGAGATTATGTGTCTTTCCCGTGGCCCTACTCAGGGCCAATAGGGTATAATACGACTACAGACGACGCGACCGCAGCATTCGCGTGCAACATATGCAAAACCGAAGCGCGAGGAGAACTTCTGTCTGTTTAACCAACGCTAGCGCGCACTGACCCAGTTAATCAAGTCCATTCGTTTACGTGCAGTTGTCCAATAGACGGCGTTAACCAGTATTTGCCATGATACACTCCCTTTAATATAACAGAAACACTGT
The DNA here is from genome assembly GCA_035222895.1 of Strongylocentrotus droebachiensis. Lineage (NCBI taxonomy): Eukaryota > Metazoa > Echinodermata > Echinoidea > Camarodonta > Strongylocentrotidae > Strongylocentrotus > Strongylocentrotus droebachiensis. The sequence goes on from JAVYIG010001766.1 coordinate 14,666, forward strand.
TTTTTCGAATTGAGATATAGCTTGTCACATGTCCGTGTACAGTTGTTTGATACTCCCCCCCCCCCCCCTGCAATAATTGCTCCATGTCAAATTTCTACACAAACCAAATCTTTTACTCTAACCCTGGACAAAACCCAATTCCTTATACCAACCCTAACCCTAACCCTAAAATAAAACCCAATTGCAACCCTAACCCCAGAGATGCCAACCTCTCGACACAAAAAAAACAGACTGAGTATCCTTTAAAACATCAGATTTTGGAGAAAAAAAATCAGATTTTGGAGAGAAAAATCAGATTTTCATGATATTTTTAGGTTCTATATATGTTCAAATTTTGCGGGCCCAGTTTTAGTGTCTACGTGTCCTAGGCGCATGTTACCACGAGCCCTGAAAAGGGAACATGACTTACATGAATAGGACCAGCTGGGTGACATTGTCAATTCGAAGAAGGTCACAGAATGCGTTGATGAAGAGGTCTACAAAGAGGAGGAAGTACTGCAGATACAGCACCCCTCGGTACTGCGACACTTGCATCTTGGGGATAACCTGGAAGGCACAAGAAGAAAGACAAGAGAATCAATGTATGCTACATGTAGAGACTAGAGAGTACATTGGAGAGAGATCTTCAGAAAGAAGGGAAGGAGCGCAGCAATTACAGCACCCCTTGGTACTGCGACACTTGCATCTTGGTGATATCCTGGAAGAAACAAAAACAAAGACAAGAAAATCAATTTATGCTACCGGTACTTGTACAGACTATTTTGAAAACAGATATTGAAAAAGAAGGGAAGCTAGTATTACAACATCCATTGGGATTGGTACTGTGACACTTGCATCTTGTCGATATCCTGGAAGACACAAGAAGAAAGACAAGAGAGTGTAAGGTATGCTGTAGAGTACTTGTTGCACACTAATGCACACAATTAATACGAAGTGGCTAATCAGCAAATTTGACAGTAGACTCACGATTTGAATTTTCAAAGTATTCTTTCTCACATCGGTAAGATGAAAAGATATTGTATTTTACTGCTAACTCAGTTGAGTTTTGTACAGTGCACACATAGGAACATCACTATCCTGGCTGTGTAGTAAATGCTGTGCTTTTGATTTTCAACATTTCAAACACCACTGTACAAAACTCAACTGATTTCACTCAAAATCGGTACTTTAGTGACAATTGATGACACCTAAATAGCAGTAAAATACATTTTTTTTAACTTACAGATGTTAAAAAGAATAATTTAAAAATTCAAATTGTAAGTCTAGTGTCAAACTTTGCTTACAGCTGCATCGACATGATTGTGTACAGTCTATGCGATATTGTGTGGTGTGTTTATTTGTGTATAGACTTCTAGGTCCCTGCCTCACAGCATGTGAGTGGAGTGGTACAGTGGTGTTTCAAATGTTGAGAATCAATAGAGGTTGCATACCGTACCGACAGTGGGGTGCGTTAAGTTGTGTGTTAAGTTAGCGACCGTATTGATGAATTGCTTAGATTACAGTAGCTAACTTGACACACGCGCCCGCACCCCACCGTCAGTACGGTATGCAATTGTATTGTGCAGCAGTTTGCTGTGAATCCTGTGAGAAAGTGTATAAAATAAATCTTTGTTTTAAAGAAAAATACTCAAAAAAAGATTGGAAAATTGACACGAAACAAGTAAGAAACATAACGAGTTTTACTACTAGACTAGATCATGACCATTATTTGAACAATTGTTGAAAATTAAGTCGATTTCGGGGTCAAAGTCTGGATAGACTTTTGAACTAGCGCCAAAATTACTTCTTAGAAATAGAATATAACTAATAATAAGACATTAAGTTAATAAGCAAAACAGGAATAGACCTATTCTACAGAGAAAAAAAAACTCGGCCTTGCATAGATTCTAGGCCTAACAAGTTAGATGATAGATCTAGACCAGGCGCTAGTGTAGTTCCGTATCCGTTTTTTTTTAGCATTTTTTTTAGCAGTTTAATATCAATTTTTAGCAAAGGAATTTTAGCCCAATTTTTTACTAATTTTAATCATAATCATAAATTGCATTTTCCACCTGAATTTAGATCACATCCGACATCGGGAAGCCTCCGTTTAGGGCTTCGATGTCGACGTCGTCGCTCAGTACCGTCTCGGCGCTATAGCTCTGCAACTCAAACTGAAGCTATCAGTCTAAGTTATGCAAACTTCGCGTATGCTTTATGGTATTACGCACATGCACGATACCATAAACTATACGAGAAGCTTGCATAATTTTAGACTGATAGCTTCTGTTTGAGTTGCAAAGATATAGCGCCGAGACGGTACTGAGCGACGACGTCGACATCGAAGCCCCAAAACGGAGGCTTCCCGATGTCGGATGTGATCCAAATTCAGGTGGAAAATGCGACGTGACGTGAAAATGACGTGAAAATGTGACGTGAGACCCTCCTGAGAACCACATACTTTTATAGGGGTATGAACCCTCACAGACGATCTGATAATCAAACCGACTGTACAGGAATACAAAGTGACGTAAGACAACACATGAGCTCTGCGATTACAGAAAAGGGGGGGGGGGGGGTAGTAATTCACTAGGGGCGAGGGTAAACTGAACACTGTACTGCGCATGACACACAATCAATCATACACTGAACGGCTGACTATATGATTATGATTAAAATTATTTTAAAATTGGGCTAAAATTCCTTTGCTAAGAATGGATATGAGACTGCTAAAAAAACGGATACAGAACTACACTAGCGCCCTAGACCATTAATTAGTTTACTTTTAGTTTTAGATCTAGATCTATCTAGACATTCTAGACCGTTATATAAAAGTCAAAGTTTAGTTCAGTATTTTTGGAAAACACATCCCAAACGATTGTGATTGGCAACTGTAATATGCCCATATTACAGTATTGTATCAATTGAATTCTTTCTACTCAGACAAAGGGCTCCCCATCATCATGATCATCATCATTCATTCTTTTGAATGAATCCAAAATTACTGCACTCAGTCCCACATACCAACAAAATTGTTACCTTTTTTGCAGGGCCATTTTATGGGTTTATTAATACAGATTGCGATACAAAAATTACGATATAAAACATAAGTAGAACAAACTAATATATATTACCAATAGTCCGTGACAAAATCAGCTACTAAGCATCAATGACAGTCAAAAATTAAGCTTTAGAATGGACGGTTTTGATAGAAGGGCGACTCGTTCGCAGGAATTCTGAATATTAACAATAACGAGTTTTTCAACGCTAGAGGGAGACAGACAAATTGATATATCAATTAATATAAACAAATTAAAAAATACCGATGTTGCTGTGTGAAGAAATCTTAGGGATTTAATTGTCTGTTGATATTCATACCGGTATTTTACGGCACATAAGTAATTCCTTCCTAAGTCAGCTCCCTATTTTCCCCATTATTGAATAATCTTTTGAATGTTATCTTTAAATTTGATATCTCAAATTTGATTTTATCATTTGTATTTATCTTTTTTTGTCTTGGTTTGATTCCTTTATTTGCTTGTTTATTACAAAATGAGGTCAGAACAAAAAAATCTTAACAGGACCCCCAACACTACTGAATGGTGCGGGGTGCCAGGTCTACGGACCTATTTTCATGGCCCGTCGCCTCAATAATAATTATAATTATAATAATAATAATTGTTATTATAATGATAACAAAAATGATAATTAGTATTATCAGTATTATTATTGTTTGTTGGAGACAAGGTTAGGTATAAAAGGCTTGGAAATTCGGGGCGGGGAAGGGGCAGTCTAATGAAATATATTGCTGGACACACTACAATAGGTCAAAAATCAGAAAAAGGGATTTGTTTGGTAGTTTTTTTTTGGTAACATTTTGTAAGATTGAACATTTATAATATTCTTGAGGACGCAGTGCAAAAATATTACATCTTATAAAGAGGAAAAAACCCAATCATGATGGGATTCTCATAACGGGAGACTGGAAGAATGAGACCTGTGATAACTAGGTAACATAATTAAAGGCATCTTTATCTTGCTCTTGGTCGCTTCAAAGTTAGGACACGTTTAATGATAAGAGGGAAAGGGGACACCTATCGGAAGGGATAAGACACTTATTTGAAAAGAAAATGAGCACGTGTCAAAATACAAAGGGTAATTAATTATCAGAGGTAAAAATGGGGCACTTCTCACACCTGAAAAAAGGCACTCACCACTGAGGGATGAACAAATTGAGGCACTAATGATAATTGGAAATGGGCATTTGTCGACGGAAAAGGGGCACGCATCAGATTTTGTTTTTGGCATTCAGAAGTGATAAGAAGTAATAAGGGGTATGTATGAAAGGGGATATGTCCCTTATTATAAAGAGAAACTGGGCACATATCATTGTTAAAAGGGAAAAATAACGAGGTGAAAAGGGGCACTGACCAAATATAAAAAGAGGCTCTCATGATAAGAATGAAAAAGGGGCACTTATGATAAAGGAAAACGTGCATTTGTTGAAAGAAAAGGGGCATTTATCAAAGGTGAAGGTTTTTTTTATGAGAAGCAGGGGGGGGGGGTGGCTCTTATCATAATGAAAAAGAGCATTTATTAGATAGGAAAAGTGGCACCCATCAGAGATGAATAGAGCACTTATCTGAAGTGGAAGCCCGGGGCACGTACTGAAATGAAAAGGAGTACCCGAAAAGGGTTATTTACCAGAGATGAAAAGGGGTATTTATGAGAAGGGAAAGGAGCTCTTTTTAAATGGGGGTTGTGATCATAATGAAAAGGGGCACTTATTAGAAAGGAAAACCGGGGGCACATGTGAACATAAATGGTGCGCTTATTTGAGTTAATAAGGGGTAGGCCTAGCTATTAAAGGGGGGGGGGGGGGGGAAGGGGTACTTCTTTCAAAGTAAAAGGGGTACTTCTTTCAATGTAAAAGGGGTACTTCTTTCAAAGTAAAAGGGGTACTTCTTTCAGAGTAAAAGGGGTACTTCTTACAAAGCAAAAGAGGCACTCGTCACTGAAGTAAAAGGGGCACCTCTCAGCTTTGAAAAGGGGGATTATCAGAAGTGAAGGGGGCACTTATTAAACTGATATGAAAGGGGAAATGGGAAATGGGACAATTCATTGTGTTGTGTGAATAAGTGAGTGTCACGGGCAGGCGCGTACGCAGGGGGGGGGGGGTTTGGGTTAACCCCCCCCTCGAGTTTTTTTAATGTGTATGTTATATGTATGTCATAATGGAAACCCCCCCCCCCCTTTTGAGTTTTTTTTAATTTTAAATAAATAAAAAAAAAAAAAAAAAAAAAAATGCCCATGGCTGACATTAAAAAGGTGACCTTACCCCCCCCCCCCCCACAACTGGACAAAATGTCAAATTTAGAAATTCGAGACCCAACAAAAAGTGTACGCTTACCCCCCAGTTTTTTTTTAGTTCGATAATAATTGTCTGAAGTGCTGGTGGCGGTGGGGGGGGGGGGGTAGTTGTCCCCTTTAGAATTAAACTCCTAAACTTCCATTCAATGTATGTACCAACTTTGACTTTTTGAGTGCGGTTCCGGTAGAGGTATTGGTAATTAATCATAATTTAAGTGACTGGTATCATAAGTAAATCGCAGGGAAGTACGATACAACTGAACTGGCAACTGCTCATGTTTTTTCCTTTCTTCTCAGTGAAAACTGAAAATGGCCGAATTAGTAGGTAATGTGCCATAAGTCTTCTGGGATGCATCTTGTTTTCCAGTCACGTCATCTAATGTTACCCGATCGCATACCGCAATAGCGCCCCTCTTTAACCTTAGTTGATCCACAAAATACAGCTTGTAGAGGCCAATGCTTCGAGACTAGACTCAACTGCATACTATGCGTACACATAGCTCTATGCATGTTGTGTGCATTGCATTGAGATCCATAGCCGCCAGACGAAGACCCCCGCTGGTTGAATGAACGGCCGGTTGTTGTCCTCAGAACTACTAACCCCAAGGCTTCGAACCCGAAAATTTGTTGTGATTTGTGACATGCACGTGGGTATGTTGTGGTTATATTCTTACATATGATCTTTTTAAATGCAAAGGTGAAGGTTTTAGTATGAATTTGTGGTGAATGTTGCGAAAAATGGAGCGAACACGGAGATATTTTAATGTGTTCATTGGACAGTGTGCAGCTAAATGCAGCTCGGGCCTCAGCTGTACAATCGAAGCTAGCTAGCTTACCGCACTTTGACTGTGTGCGTAGGCCGACTGTAGCCCAGTCATTGGTGGCTACAGAAAGCCTATGCGGCCGCGGCATAGCATAATGGTTCGCTCAGCTCAGCTCAGCACACTGAGTCAGAGATTGATTTAGTTGCTATGAATGCCATTAACATGAAAAGGTCGAACAGTTATCCTAGCATGCTATGCTAGGTTCTTCTTCATCATGGTCTTGGTTATTAATTATTACAATATTCTGTTCTAGTTTTAGAATGGCTAGGCCAAGCCCTAGGGCTAGGCTAGAGATTAGATCTAGTAGACCTTATTCGTATGACTGGTAACTATGATGTCACGCATTCGTAGATACAAAAGGGTGGCCTCCCTCAGAGGACAAGCGCTACGTTACTAGCGATCGACAGAGGCTATTGAACTACATGTACACGTATAAGCAAATGCGTACCAGTAGTTTCTCTTAGATCAACCTTTTATCGTCTAAATTTATAATTTTGCTTATCTTGCTTGAGTTTACAGTTGGAAAATGGTAAATTTCTGTTGCAGTAGTTGGTTGCTCGAATAGGAGCAAGAGGAACAAAGATGTTTCATTCTATTGCATGAATACCCGGCTATTTTGGTAAATCAAGGAGAAAACTCAGCTAAGTTATCCACGGAACGACGTGAAACGTGACGTGAAACATGACATCAAACGCAAGGGATGGGAACCGTCTAAGTCATCTCGTGTACACTACATGTATCACGTAGATATTTTTAGAATTATCCACAGAACGACGTGAAACGTGACATCAAACGCAAGGGATGGGAACCGTCTAAGTCATCTCGTGTACATACTACATGTATGTTCGGCACAAACACAATGGCGACGTACTGAAAATTCCCAGGAGTCTGAAGAAGAGTTACGTCCTCCCTTCCGTCTATTATATCATGTTTTATATTTTTCATATAAAGTTTTAGAAGGCCTACAAATTGAAATTAACATGTAGTTTGAGGTTAATTCCCCTTTAAAGATAAAGATAGGATGTCTGGACGGTTTTTCAAAATTCAATTTGGGATCGTTTTTCACCATTTTTAAAAAATATGTGAATAAAAAATGTAATAATAATATATTTTTTAAAATTTGAAGACTCACCAGTGTTTCTATCAAAAGATACAGCCCCTCCGAAACTCTGCAATATTCATAGCATTTTGATCGGACTCTACGAAAAAGACGTAAACGCAGAGCTATGTTGTTTTGCTAAATTTAGCCAAACAGCTAGCAGATGCTCCATCGCTCAATATGCATGCGTATGCATAGTGTACGCTTGTTGCTAAACTGAATGCGCAAAATCTGACCACGTTGTCTCCGCGATATCGCCATTGAGTATAACGTGTACTTACTTCCTGGTTGGGTGCGCGATCTGCTAGCCATACAGTATCATATAACGTGCATTGACTTCCGGGTTTGAATCGTACACGGTCCGAATGCTTATTTATGTGCAGTTGTTACGCGATGTAACCATGGTTTAAACTGAGCGGAGCGCACGCCTCCCTAATTAGCTGATCCAACAAATAGGGGGAAGGGTAATTTTAAACTGTTGGGGCGAGTGATCTCTTGGGGCTAGCGAAAAAAAAAGTTCATACACCCCTGTACATATTTTCCTTACGTCTAGCCGGACATAAGCCCAGGTGGCGCAGCTCAGGAAAGTGACAAATTTTGGAGCTAGGATGCAAACAACATTTAAATCGCTGTTTTGACAGACATATTTTTAGAATTTCGGTGGTGCGCCCCTTTGGGGAATATGGAGAAAAACCTGCTCTTTCATATGACACCTCATTTATTGAGTTACACCTTCAGGTAGATCACAAGCCCCAAAGGTTTGAATTTCAATTTTTTTCATAAAATCATTGACCAATTTTCATGGTCGCGCAATGCAGGTAGACTGCATAGGGATGCGTGCTTTCTCTATGGGAAGTATTTAAGCACACAACATCAGACACCCTAATAAAGACCAGTTATGATGGTCATGCGATTGTATTGTGAAAGAAACGTGGAATCGATCTGAAAAGGTTGATCATCTAGCATATAAATATTGGTGCACGTACTGCAAGGTTCTGGAATCATCAAAATGATAAGAAATTTGGCCCAGTCTTGATAAAGCTACAAGCACTGTACACAGAAAGATGTATATGGGACTACCCCCACATGTGCATGACACGTGCGTTATATCTATCAGGTCCAAATAGATATAATAATTTACCAAATATATCAATTAATTTGTGTCAAGGAAACTGAACCACGGCTGATGGGAACTTGATATCCTTTTTTTTTTTTTACATAGACTAAGTCATGTACACGTAGACCTGTAGATTATTATTTTTAATGAAATGTTATAGTGACAGTTCTCTGGTTCCTGTTTCATGAAACTTGTTATCAATAACAAAGCTAAATTTCTATGACAAAGTTGCTCTCAGCCAATCAAATGCCGCAATGTCAGTATCTATTCTAGTTATTGTAACTTGTAGTTGATAACAAGGTTGGTGAAACAGGGCTACCTCCCTATCTCTGTAGATGCAGCTCACGTGTCTCTAAAATTTTCTCTGTCTCTTCATATTTCATCTCTCCCATTATTCTGTCTGTCTTGCACACACTCCACCCTTTTCTTTCTCGTCTCTTTCTCTCTCTTTTATAGATGTGTCTCAGGTTTTATTCTGCCTTTTCTCTATCTGTCTGTCTGTCTTTCACCTCATAATTCTGTTTATCTGTCCTGCGCACTCTCCACCCTCTCTTTCCTCTCTCCTCTTTCTCTCTCTCCTCTTTCTCTCTCTCTCTCTCTTAAGGCTGTGCACAACAGTGTAATGAGGTACCCGAGTACACTCCCAGGCTTACAGGCGAATACTCGAGTATTCGGACGCCATGTTTTTTTTATAATTTTTTGAATTTTTTTGAATTTTTTTGAATTTTTTTGAATTTTTTTGATTTTTTTTGAATTTTTTGATTTTTTGACTTTTTTTTTCTTTTTTGACTTTTTTTGCCACTACCATACCACTCGGCAGTTTCTCAGATCCCTCGCCCAAAACGCATGCAATTTTACTTTGAGTTGCAGTTGAAGGCGCCGATTTAATAAGAACTATAACAGTAAACAATGCTGTTTTAAAAACCAAAGATGGCAGAATAATCCATTTTCCTCCAAGTCCAAACAGAAATCTGGACATTTGGTCCCAGTTTCTGAAAGGTGAGTTTGACAGTGCTTGAGTTGGGAAACATTTTTACCGACGGTACCATGCCAGCGGCTGCCGCTCTCCCTGGCACGGGTAAGCGTGGGCCTGGACATTTTTTTTTTTTTTTTTTTTTTTTTTTAATTTTTTTTTTTTTTGCGGCCGAATATTCGGGTACGAGAAATCGTACCCGAGTAGTTGTCAACCGTGCGGGTACTCGAGCATTCGACTACCCGTCGCAGCCTTACTCTCTCTCTCTCTTCACACTCTCTCTCTTAACGCACAGACTCCACCCTTTTCTCTCCCTTCCCTCTTTTCTTTCTCGTCTCTTTCTCTTTCATTCTCTTATACATCTGTCTCAGGTTCTTTTCTGCCTTTTCTCTATCTGACTCTTTGTCTTTCTTAACTCTCGTAATTCTTTTTATCTGTCCCGCGCAATCTCCACCCTCTCTATCTCTCTCTTTACACTCTCTCTCTCTTAACTCTCTCTCTCTCTCTCTTCTCTCTCTGTCTCTCTCTCACTCACACACACACTCTCTCTCTCTTTACTCTCTCCACACTTTCTCTCGCTCTCTCTCTCTCACACACACTCTCACTGTCTCTCCCCTCTCTTTCTCTCTCAATATCCCTGTAGCATACCGCCGTCTGATATTAGATTAGGAGAGGTTTTGGATTGTTTAATTGAGTTTGGGAATCTTGGTTCCATCTGTAATTTAAGGGTGACCTTGAGCTTCCTCTAGGCATTTGCGTTGAACCATGCAAAAACTTCAAAGGAACTTTAGGCCTGTCATCATCAGCTCGAGATTGCCAAATAGCTCGCTATTTCTGATTTGGGAAATTATCCCGAAGTTGCAAGTCGCGTCATCATCAGCTCGAGACTTGACCTTGAAACCTTGAAACTCAAGCTCAAGAATTAGCTTGAGATATATTGCTCAGCGCTTTGCGCAAAGTGTGAGTCTTCGGGCTGGTGAAGACGCACCGGACTAATAGCGGGCTATTTTGCAAACTAGCCCAAGATATCTTGGGATGATTATCTTGACCAATCATCCCGCTAATTGCAACCTCCGGATCGCGATCTGGATAGTTCAAATAGCGGGATATTTGCCAATCTCGAGCTGATGGAGACAGGCCTGGTGTAACATCAATGACGTTCTGTCTGAGTAGACGAGCTTCGTGTTGGATTATTTCAACATGTTCAACTATGCTAACCTTTTATCTTGAAAATTCTATTCTAGACACAAGATAAGTTCACAAGTATTTGTAATGAGCTTAAACTAAGGAAACAAATCAGATTTGATTTTTTTGTCTCGCCTGCGTAGCAAAGAGCAAGACATAGGCGCCGCTGTTCCGGTAACGGCGGCGACGGCGGCGGCGTCAACATCAAAAACTTAACCTAAGGTTAAGTTTTTGAATTTTTAATATAATTTTGAAAGGATAAGTTCTTAGTCAATGAAACTTAGACTATAGGGTTATCAAGTATCCCCAATCATGTGAGTAGAATTTCAGGTCACTAAGTTAAGGGCAAAGGTCATTTCAGGTCAACGGACTTGGACTATGTTGTAGCATCATCATCGAAAACTTAATTTTTGATATAATTTTGAAAGTATAAGTTCTTAGTCAATAAAACTTAGACTATAGGGTTATCAAGTCTCCCCAATCATGTGAGTAGAATTTCAGGTCACTAAGTTAAAGTCAAAGGTCATTTAAGGTCAACAAACCTAGGGCTGCGACGTGTAGTCGAATGCTCGAGTACCCGCAAGGTTGACAACTACTCGGGTACGAGAAATCGTACCCGAATATTAGGCCGCAAAAAAAAAAAAATCTGTCCAGGCCTACGCTTACCCGTGCCTGGGTGACCGGCGGCCGCTGGCATGGTGCCGTTGGTAAAAATGTTTCCCAACTCAAGCACTGTCAAACTCACCACTCAGAAACTGGGACCAAATGTCTGGATTTCTGTTTGGACTTGTAGGAAAATGGATTATTCTGCCATCTTTGGTTTTTAAAACAGCATTGTTTACTGTTATTATTATTATTAAATCGGCGCCTTAAACTGCAACTCAAAGTAAAATTGCATGCGTTTTCGGCGACAGAACTGGGATACTGCTCCAAAGGTATGGTGGTGGCAATTTTTTTTTTGTTTAAATAAAAAAAGTCAAAAAAAGTCAAAAAAAAATAAAAAAACATGGCGTCCGAATATTCGAGTATTCGCTTGTAAAGCCTGGGAGTGTACTTGGGTACCTCATTACACTGTTGTGCACAGCCTTAACAAACTTAGACTTTGTTGTGGCATCAACATCAAGATTTTCAAAATACTTCTTCTTCGTTATTTTCCAACCGATTTTGATTCTGATTGTTTCATATGATAGGGCTAGGAAGGGGATTTAAAACTTCTACACAGAATCGTGAATTGTTCTCCATTAATTTATTATGGTAATTTATGCAAATTTATTCCAAAAATAACAAAAATTGCTTCTTCTCCCTCATTTCTTGACCGATTTTGATTTGGTTTGCCTTATCTGGTAGAGCTAAATTTGGAACACTAAACATCTACACAGAATTTTGAGATTTTACTCCATTGATTAATTATGGTAATTTATGAAAATTTATTCCAAAAATAATTTAAAAATCACAAAAAATGCTTCTTCTCCTTCATATTTCGACCGATTTTGATTTGGTTTGCTTTATATCGTAGAGCTAACTTTGGTACACTAAACTTCTACACAGAATTTTGAAAGTGTTCTCCATTAATTAATTATGGTAATTTATACAAATTTATTCCAAAAATAACAAAAATTGCTTCTTCTCCCTCATTTCTTGACCGATTTTGATTTGGTTTGCCTTATCTGGTAGAACTAAATTTGGAACACTAAACTTCTACACAGAATTTTGAGATTTTGCTCTGGCATTGATTATTTATGGTACTTTATGCAAATGAAATGAAATTATGTCCCTTCCAGGGCATCAAATTTTTATTTTTTGACCAGTTCAAAAGTGTACCACATAAAATTTACGATATTTGTTGTTGCGAGATGCGGATGAGCGCTACGTCATTGAAGTTCTGGTTTATCATATTGAATTGCGTTATGCAGGCGAGACCGCCGAGAGCGTTTCCCTTGTTTTCTGATCGAAGAGGCTTTTCCATCGGGAAGACCGCACATGCGCATTACCAACCAAAACACACCAAAACATCACCGAGCTTTTGACAGTATAAATGCGCCTAGAGTTGGGTTTTCCTTAAGGCTTTAGGAATTTTGAACTCGGCCTGTTGTTGTTTGTTTTTATGGCGTTTTCCATCGTCGCGTTCCAGTGAAGACTTTAAACTGAATAGACCGCTCAAGGAGTCAAGGGAGACATGAAAGTGGTCTTTATAGGCAAGTCCTGCCAGGTAGCCTTTAAGTATACATGTATGTTTCAATGAGAAACCACTTTCAAGGGGAATTAAAAAAAGTGGCCTTAAGAATCGGGTAGTCTTTCTATATAGGTGGTCGCTAAAGCAGGTTTGACTGTACATATCATAGTAGAAAGTGCATTTATGTAGTTTTGTTTGTCTTTGTTAAACCATGGAAGTGCTACAAAATGTTGAAATGAATAACAAACAAACAAGAAACCAAGAAAGAAAGACAAATTACATCCTGAGTCTGTGGTAGGAGGCTAGCTTGCAATACACAGCATTGATTTTACCCATAGTTCAACTGGAGTTCAAGGTTAAGGTCAGGAGGTCAAATCCAAAAAAAGGGGGGGGGGGTGCCAAATGAGGTCTGGATATATCATAGGCTCGAGTACATGTACCACGCTAGAGTGGGCATCTATAGACAATTGTTAACCTGGGGACAGCTTCACAAAGACTAAGATCGACTTTAAGTTGGACTTAACTATGACAAGCCATTCATGCCATTGGTTACTCTCACCATTGGTCTCTCAATTATGATCTTTAGATAATATTTTTTCCTTCAATAATGAACTATCAAAAGATGTAAATTCTGTAGATTTGTGACCAGGGTTTGTACGTCTCTTGAGTAACCAATGCCAGTAAATGTTGAGAGCAAACAGTGGCATGAATGGTCTGCCATAGTTAAGTCCAACTTAAATTTGATCTTAGTCTTTGTGAAACATGCCCCCCAGTAGTAGAAGCATACAAATAACCATGTGAACGTTCTCTGGCAAATTCGGAAACTGGTCACTAATAGGGATGAGACTGCAATAAATGGTACGTTGGCGACCAATGGACATACTTCGTTTTGGTGGGGTATTTTAAAGTTAAAGGGAAAGTCCACCCCAAAAATAAGTTTGTTTCGATAGAGGCAGAATAATAAGAAAATCAGGTGAGTGAAAGTTTGAGCAAATTCTGAATGAAAATAAGAAAGTTATGAATTATTGAAGTTGTGATCAATCAAATACAAATTGGCAACTCTGTGACGTATTATACGAGCTCTCCTTCATTTGGTTTGTGCATAATATTCCATAAAATCATGTTTTCTTCGTTATTGATGACGGAATATATATTTGTTCCTTGCAGGGGGAGTATAGAAACATATTTGCAATTATTATATTTAGGGTGCATGTATGGTTGAAATTTTTCTTGAGGGAAAATGAAAATTTTAGATTTTTTTAGTACTAAGCAAATGGAAGTTGAGCTCGCATTTTACGTCATAGAGTTGCCAATTTGTGTTTGATTGATCACAACTTAAAAAATCCTAAGTTTCTTATTTTTAATCGGAATTTGCTCAAACTTTCACTGACTTGTTTCTCTCATTTTTCTACTCCTATTAAAACTAACTTAATTTCAGGGTGGACTTTCCCTTTAAGCCATTAATTCTTTGTTATTCCAGAGTCTGTTTGATTATTTTAAAAGTTGTATGTGTTGATGTTGTATTGTGTAGTATTATGTCTCATTGGACCGAGGAGCACGTCAGTATTTTAATAAACTAATTTCTTAGCTCGAAGGGTCCATCTTGCACTACGCATGCGAGAACACTGAGCAAATTTCTCGATGCGATTTGTAGCTCTGGGATATTTTTACCGGATCACAAAATACTTGGCTATTTGGCCAAGTTGGGCTGATGAACAGATCTATAGGCGTTTTTAGAAAGCAGTTGGCCTGTTTAAGTGGAAAATATACATGAAAAGGGCAGTTATGATACTTGAGTCCAATAATAATTAAATAGCTCTTGGTACACTTTAACAAACGCAATCAAATTTTTATTCTTTATGATAATTTTGTGTGGTTTCGATTGTGGTATTTCTCTTTAGCTTGAGCTGATAAGATGAGCGTATGATTCACTGAAAGGGTTGCTCATTATACCAGCTGCAAATGTGTATTGATCTGTATGTACATGTAGTCAACTTTTATATTCCTCTCTCTCTCTCTCTCTCTCTCTTTCTTTAATAATAATAATAATATTTAATTTTTATATAGCACTTAATACAAATGTCTCTAAGCGCTTTACAAATATACTGTTACCCCGGTCATTGGATTCAGTGCTTGCCCGCACACACTGGGTGCACAATCTCCACTCCCTGGGGAGCATTCCAGCCGGTCATTACTTGGCGCTCATAAGCTGTTTGACCAACAATGACGGCCGCATCCTACTCTCTCCCTCTCTTTCTATATCCTTGTCTCCCACTCTCTCTTTTATTCTTAACCTCTCTCTCTCTCTCTCTCTCTCTCTCGATCTCTCCCCATTTTTCTCTCTCTATCTCTCAATCTTTCTCTCTCCATCTCTCTCCCTCTTTCTCTCCCTCCCTTTCTTTCACTATCTCTCTCTCTCTCTCTGTGTCTACCTTTTTTTGTTCCCTCTCTCTGTCTGTCTGGTGTTTATCATTATGTGTCTGGATAGTATGTAGGCCAAATGCTTTTGAAAATGTTTTCCCTAATATATATATATGTCTGTCTAAAGTTCATGTTCACCCATAAATGTGTTGAAATCTGCACATTTTCAGTATATTCTTTCCATTCACGTGTCTGTCTGGCTATGACATGTCTGTACTGTATGTATCTGTCTATAGTGTCTCTAGATCGTTGGGGGTGAATAGGAGCATGGACCTGAGCAATATTTTGGGAAAAAAACATTTTGACATGATAAGCAAGAATGCTTGAGTCAATAGCAGCCGGGACATGATGCACCCCCCCCCCCCCCCCACCCAAAGATGCAGACTCTATTCATCTTTAAATGTTTTCACAAACGAGACATGAAAAGTTTTACATTCATGCCTCAGCACTAAAAAAAATTGCCAAAATATTGAAAAATTGTTGTCATATTCACTATTCATCTATATGTTCCCATACAACCTGTGTACAGAAGTTTTGAATCCGGATTGCTTGTTTTGTGTGGTGGGTGTGACGTGTGTATGTATTTGTGTGTGTGTGCTTGTGCTTGTATAACACTATTGGAGGGAGAAAAAAAAAGATAATTTTTTTTTTTTCAATGTGTGTATGTGTGTGTGTGTGTGAGTGACAGAGCTACCAAGTATCACGCATTAGGCGTGACATCACGCATTTCGAGGGTCTGAAAATGCTCTTACGCACGACGCACGCGCTAGATTTTGAAAAAACGCTATACCTTATACGTGTGTTATACCCTCGCACGCGCGCTTGCGCGCCGATTCATGAAAATGTCACGCATTGCCGATCTTTGAACTTGGCGTCTCTGGAGTGAGAGCTATTCTTTTTTCTCATCTCACTCCCTCTGTAGGTTTCTTCTTTTCCCATCCTTTCCAAATCCGGGATGCGCCCTTACAGTAATCTGTTTTACAGCCGAGCGAGAGGCAATTTAACTCATGCAGCATCAATGAATCCTGATGAATTCTTTACGATACTCTCAACGTCAATTTCTGCAGACGATGACAAAGCTGCGCTTTCTCCATTTGTACCGAAGAGAGTGGTAATGCGGCGTGAAATAGAAACGGCAGAGAGATGCATGAACATGTTCAGTGTATGGAATAAAAAACAAGGAGAGTTTAATCGTGTTTGATGATAATATGAACACTTTTAAATATGTGCCGTTACATATTAATATTAATAATAATAATAATAATAATAATAATAATAATAATAGTAATAATAGATATAAAAATAATAAATAATGAAGATTAAATAATAATACAATTTTACATTTGTAAAGCATTTAAAGAGAAAATTTAGTAAGCATACTGGTAATTCGATTGCATTGTGAAAGAAAAGGTGTGGAAAGGATCAGAAACAGTTGATCATGTAGCATGTAAGTATTGGTGTGCACTGCAAGGTTCTGGAGTCATCAAAATCATAATAAATTTGACCGAGTCTTGGTATTACTTGTACACAGAAAGCTATATATGGGATAACACACATGATGTCGGGGCTAGTACTACCTTGATTTCCTTGTCTTTTTATGCTCATTACTCAGCCAGTATACATTTTCTTCCAAAATTATTTGGCACATGTCATTTATTTGTAATGTTGAACATTCAGTGTAAGTTTCGTTTGATTCTGTGAGAATTAATTTTCTTTTTTTTACCAGAACTGGAGTTTATCTTTAAGTTTACGCAATCTACTGTCTATATTTAAATGCTATTCATGGGGCATGAATTACAGTGGCCTGCTTGGAGAGCTAAATGTTTTTCATGTTCAAGGTCACAAAATGTGATCACATGATCGTGGCTTCAGTTTTGGCGGCTTATGCGGTCTGGGTATCTAACATTGAATTGGATGACCTTGCATCAATTTGAATTCAAATTTCGTGTAATGTACTCTGTGGTAGAAGCTTAACCATGAGATGGCACTTTACAATGAACAGTACGGCAGAAAGCTCATCAGTTCAGCTCGCTAAATGCGTTTCATGTTAAATGTAATTGTTTGAATCACATGATTGTGTCTTCAGTTTTGGCACTGTAAGCGGGATTGGTATTTTCTCTCCCATATGCCCCGTTTACTTTTGCTTTATCTTTATTTTGTTTTCAAATATAGCGTTTGAACTTGGTTTGTGATTGAATGTCTGATTAGGTTTAGGTCCAGTGTTGGGAGTCGAAGATTCTTTGAGAGTTTGAGCTTATAACCATTGACCAATTTTGGTTTATAAAGAATACAGTTATCTCGCACCAATCGCAAGTTCAAGTCTGTGTAACTACAATGTACATTGTCAAGAACTATGCCACATTATCCGTTGAACACACAAACTGCACATACATGTTCTCTATGAGATGCATATTTTGTACAGCGTATATTCAAGGTCATTTACTGTGATCAACCGAGTGCAGCTTGAAAATGATTTGATGAGCATGGCTTCCAATTTTGGCATGGGAGGCGGGATAGGTATCGTATTATAACGAGAAGTACAGAGAAGTACTCACTGTGAATCCACATTTAAGCAATACTATATATACTGCATGTGAGTATATGCCCCTACATTGTACATGTTTCAAGTTCAAGGCTTTGAGCATGATCACATGGTCGTTGCATTGGTTCTGTTGGCTGGGTTGGGATGGGTATTTAAAATGGTGTCACACAAAGAGAAGAACATGTTAAAGCCCCTCTGTACTACTTGTAGCTACTTGCTCCCTCTATAAAGAAAACAATGCCTAAGTGGTACTCGTTGGTCCCCCATGATCCTCTTCTTCTTAAGTTAATTGAGAGCTGAGTTGATGAGATAACCACCTTTCAGTGACCTCGCTGGGTGGTCTAATCCCTCCTAGCCAAACTAGTACAGACAGGCTTTAAGGTGTCCAACAATACAATCAGCATCCACTTTATACTCGGTAGTTAGTCCGACATTTGTTTGTGTCTTTCTATCTTCAAAGAAACGGTGCTTGGGGTGTGATTTGGTTCAGGTTCATGTATGTGGGTTTAAGGTTAGGGTTAGGGTTAGTGCTAGAGTTATGGTCAGGGTCAGGGTTAATATTAGGTTTAGCATTAGGGTTATGGTTTGGATCAGGGTTAGCATTTGATTAGCTTTAGGTTTTGGGTTCAGGTTAGTTTTCAGGCTAGTTTTCAGGCACAAGCCCTGGTCAGTCGTAAAAGAGATTCTGCACTATAAGACTACCATAGGCCATGTACTATAGGTGCTCCTGACACACACACAACCAGTAGGTAGCTGGGCTAGGCTTCTCTCAAGGCACAATGATTTTTTGATAAAGTGTCAAATTAGGGTCTGTCTGCAGACTAGGTTAAGGTCACCATGTAGGGGTGTTGTGGACTAGTGGATAAGTCACCCAACTGCAGATCACAAGGTACGGGGTTCAAGTCCTGCCGCGGCACTAATGTCCTTTGGCAAGACGTTAATCTACATTTGCCACTCTCCACCCAGGTGTAAATGGGTACCTGATATGCTTGAGCGCTAGTTACTTAATAGGCAGCTCGGCTACGACCAGGGTAATATATGTAAAGCGCCATGAGCGTCAGAACCTGACGGATACCGGCGCTATATAAATAACCATATTATTATTATTATTATCTTGCGTTTTAAATAACGTGAAAAGTATAATTTTTTAAATTTTTGTTGTTGTTGTTGTTGTTGTTGACAAGTCATATATTAATGTCTGTGCAAGGGTTACTGCATGTAGTTACATGTATAACAGAGACATTTCTGTAAGCACCAATAAAAAGTGTTTATTTCGTTCAATTTCACTTTGTTATAACAATTGCCATGAATTTCTTCAGCATTAAAGACAACAAAACAAACAGGTTGTTGTCAGAATACGACCCAGGTATGAACCTAGTCCATTTAAATGAACTTTAGCCACTGGATTTGGAATTTCGACTAACAGGCTTCAAATACCGATATGTCCATGTTAACTACCGCGACATGGCTAAACCTGAACATCATGATGTATCTGAAACTGAGAGCCTCCATTATCCCTCTTGGCCCTCCCCCTCGTTCTTCCTCTTTCTTGGCCCTCCCTCCCTACCTCTCCCCCCCCCCCCCCCCCTCTCTCTCTTTCTCGGCCCTCTCACCCTCCCTCCCTCCCTCCCTCCCTCCCTCCCTCCCTCCCTCCCTCCCTCCCTCTCTCCCTCCCTCCCTCCCTCTCTCCCTCCCTCCCTCCCTCTCCTCTCCCTCCCTCTCCTCTCCCCCTCCCTCCCCTCTCCCCCTCCCTCTCACCCTCCCTCCCTCCCCCTCTCCCCTCCCTCCCTCCCCTCTCCCTCCCCTCCCCCTCTCCCTCCCACCCCCTCTCCCTCCCTCGATCCCCCTCTCTCTCTTTCTCCCTCCCCTCTCTCTCTCTGTCTCGGCCCTCCCCTCTCTCTCTCTCTCTCTTTCTCGTTCTCGGCCCTCCCTCCCTCCCTCCCTCCCTCCCTCATCGCTGGGCTCCAATGCCGTTCATTGAAGCAGAAAATCCCTTCGTCTGAGATGCAAATCTGCATGAAGTTCAAGGTCGCGAGCTCCCAACCCTCGCTTAATTGCCTTAGAAGCTTCCCTGTCTCTCGGTACTCTGGTGCAATATCAGGCCCATGGGGGTGCAGAGAGAGGTGGAAATGTTGGTTGTATTTTGATGTGCACTGTCCTCATTTAAATATAAAGCTGAGTTGGATGGCATTGTGAAAGAAACGTTGTGGAATCAGAAAAGGTTGATCATCTAGCATATAAGTATTAGTGTGTACTGCAAGGTTCTGGAATCATCAAAATGATAAGAAATTTGGCCCAGTCTTGGTAAAATTACAAACACTGTACACAAAAAGATGTGGGACTACACCAAAATGTGGCATAAAAATCTGTCTTGATTTGTATACGTGCCATACATGCCATATTTAAAATAAGGCATTTGAAGAGCCATGCTTTTCAGGGAACATTTTTTATCTGATGTTCTTCCTCACTTGCATTTGATAACACTCACAAATTACATTTCACCTCTTCCCAGAACTCAACCTTCTCTTTAAAGAGCAAACCAAACCCTTGTAATAAGTTGATTTGTATGACAGCAGGGGGGTGTTTCACAAATATCCTAAGTAGAACTTAACACTAAGTTGGACTTAAAAATTATGGACAGCCATTAGAGCCTTAAAATGAAATATATTAAAAAGCAGAAATTCAAGTATTTTAGACTTTTTATAAATTCTACATCCAGAACATGAAATCTCCTTGATGATAAAAAATATGAATGATTTGAATTAACATTTTATGCCTTTTACAATAACTTTTACAAAATGTTTTCAAAGATGCTAATGGCTTTCCATAATTTTTAAGTCCAACTTAGAGTTAAGTTCTACTTAGGATCTTTGTGAAACACCCCCCAGAACAATAACAGAAACAGAGTGGCAAAAGTTTGAATTGAATCGGACCAATAGTAAGAAAGTTATGAATGTTTGAAATATGAGATCACTATGAATCTATGGGAATCTCAAATTGGTAGTTTGGTTAGTGGATTGTGACGTAGGACTTGGAGCTCGTTTATCTAGGCTTGCCACTAGATATGTACATATCGTACCCCACTATCGAACCCCACTATTGTACCCCACTATACGATCGCGATTTGCGGGATGTCGCGTTTATCGACCCTTCACGATTCAAAATAAAGGCCTTGTGTCTGCCCAGCTGTTTTGACCCGGGAAGCAGACAGTTTCTCGGAGGTCAACTTCACACGTATGCTTGTACACAACACCTGGGTGGTCATATTTGTATGTGAGGTTCAAAACAGCTTTGCGTTTATTGATCTCTCAGAAACGTGATTCTGGCTGTATGTCACATTCAAAACGCACCTTTTTGCGTCTTTAGATATGCCCATATCTAAAGACGTTTGAAAAAAGGCTTTGCGTTTATCTACTTCTAAATTTGCCTGAAAGACGTTTGAGAAACCTGATTCTAGCCAAAAATTTGCTAGATAAACGCAACCCAAGATAACTCTCCCATTTGCTGGTACACAAATATCACTAATTTCTGTTTTTCTCGTGAGTTCCTTTTCCCTTGGGGCACTTCTTAAAAATATATTATAGATGGCATATCATTATAGGTCTTGTAAAAAGAATAGTAAACTCAATAATGAATCCCCATGGCAACGATTTATATTCTGCCCACAATTTATATTTTTATTGAATGGGATTTTCTTTTTCATCCCTTGGCTTTAGTGTTATATCTATGTATCAGGAAAGCAGCGCGAGATGATGTGGTTGAATCATGACATTCATCTTCTGCAATGTTCCTCCTTTCCATAGTGACTGATGTGTGGTGCTTGGAAGATCACTCAGATGGGGAAGGGAGGGAGGTTTAGAAAGGAAGAGAGAGGGAGGGAGGGAGAGGGGGAGGGAGGGAATGAGGGAGAATGAGGGAGGGAGGGAGAGAGGGTGTGATAGGAAAAGGGAGTGAGATAGGTAAAGGGGTAGAGAGAGGTGGGGGAATGCTGGAGAGAAAGAGAAAGAGAGAGAGAGAAAGAGAGAGGAAGGGTTTGATGGGGAAAAGGGGGAGAGATAGATAAAGTGGGGAGGGGGGGGGGGGGCGGTAGAGGGAGATTGTAATGTTAGATGTGGAAGGAGAGATAGCAAGGATAGAGGGAGGGGGGGGCTGGAGAGTAAGAGAGAGAGAGAGAGAGAGAGTTATAGAGATTACTTATTACCGTATTTGCCGGCGTAAAGGCCGCAGTTTTTTTGGAAGAGAAAATATCAAAAAGTCAGGATGCGGCCTTTACGGCGAAAGAGTATAAAACAAACAAAAAATCAAGTCAAAACCAGCATGAATTTGCACATATGGGACTATGAACGGTACAAAAACTATACCACTATGGTACAGGACATTTCAACACATCTTACTGACAATTTTACCTTTCATTGTTGACATGAATACGAAAATAAATTGCTAAACCAAAATTTGCCGATAGATCTTGATCTAAGTTCGTGCCAATGCATTGCAAAAGTAAAGGAAGGGACCATTTAACAGAGCTGCCGCGAAGCATCCATCCAAAGTCGCCATTTTGTTTTCCATTTCATGCAGTTTCGCATTACACCGTACATTGTGGTAGGGGTATATATCGGACACCAAATCTGCCCGCGATCACTTTTTGAGCTAAACTTCCGGTAAATTATAAGAATATTGATGAATTTGGTATCAGTTTTTAAAATAAAATATTGTTTTACTAGAAAATTATGATTATTTTGTTTTGTCCGTTGGTTTTTTTTTTCCTTTTTTTTTTTTACCCTCTTTGAAATGTCGAAGTTGGGGTGCAGCCTATGCGGCGCTGCGGCCTTATCGCCAGCAAATACGGTAGATTAAAAGATAGTGTTTATTAGATAGAGAGAGATTACGTTTATTATAGAGAGATAGTGGTTATTAGATAAAGAGAGATGCGAGTGAGAAAGGAAGAGAAAGAGAAAGAAAGAAAGAGAGACAGAGAGAGAAATAGAGAAAGATGAGGAGAATGATTATACATGTAGAGGGAGAGAGAGAGAGAGTGTGGTGGGTGGTCGACAATTCATGCATACATGTATTTGATCATGTTGCTACACTATAGTAAATCCATGACTCCATTAAATCAGTGATCAGGGTGTATACATTGATGTTCTGTAAGGACATGCGGCTATCCCAGTAGTCATGGATTTCAGCTCATCATCAATATCATGTCATCCTCTTCATTCCTGGGGAGTCCTGCCAATAAAATCCTCTCCATCAATTTACATTGAATGCTTCCATCCATAGAGGGCCTTGATTTTCATGAATTAAATATCTCATGTCTTTCTCCTTTCCATTTCCTCCACCTCTTTTAAAGGCCCACTGCACTCCTCGTAGCTACTTGCGCCCTCTACATGTATATACAAACACTGCCTAAATCAGTGACCATTGGCCCCCATGATCCTCTTTTTCTTATGTTAATTGAGAGCTGATTTGATGAGATAACCACCAGTCCAATGACCTTGCAGGGTGGTCTAATCCCTCCTGTACACTAGTACAGACAGGCTTTAAAAGTAATATATTTATCATCGCTCTCTCTAACCATTTTCTATTGGCTCTGCCCCGTACCCTCATCCTCTCATAGAAGGCCTCACTTCAATGAATTTCCATTTCATCCACATTATGACTCTCTTTCCTTCCTTCCTTCTCTCCATATCTCCTCTTCCATTCTTTCCACCAATTCTTTCCACCAATTCTTTCCATCTCATATCTCTCTCTCTACTCTTGTTTTCCACCCTCCTTCTCACAATGAAGGCCTTTCCATTGAAGAATAACATCTCATTGGCTTGGTTTTTCAACCTTCTTTTCTCCCCTTCTCCTTCTTCCACCTCCCTCTCTCTCTTTCTCCCCGTCTCTCTCTCTCTCTCTCTCTCTCTCTCTCTCTCTCTTTCTCTCTCCCCATGTCTCTCTCTCTCTCTCTCTCCCCATGTCTCTCTCTCTCTCTCTCTCCCCATGTCTCTCACTCTGTCTCTTCCGTCTCTCTCTCTTCCCCCCCGTCTCTCTCTCTCTCTTTTCCCCGTCTCTCTCTCTCCCTTTCTCCCCTTCTCCTTCTTCCACCTCCCTTGCCCTCTTGCTCTCCCTCTCTGTTTTCGTTATCCTCCCTCTCTTTCTCTCTTTCTCCCCCATCTCTCTTTCTCTCTCTTTCCCCTGTCTCTCTTTCTCTCTCTTTCCCCTGTCTCTATATATCCCTCCCTCCTCCTTCCTTCATCTCCATTGCCCTCTTTCTCTCCCCTTCTGTGTTTTCTTTATCTCTCTCTCTCTCTCTTTCTCTCTCTCTCTCTCTCTTTCTCTCTCTCTCTCTCTCTCTCTCTCGCTCTATCTCTTTCCCCCGTCTCTCTCTTTTCCTCCCTATCCCTCCCTCCTTCCTTCACCTCCCTTGCCTCTTTCCCTCCCCATCTCTGTTTTCTTTATCCCAATCTCTTCCTCTCTTTCCATCTCTGCCCATTCCTTCCTTCTTTCCTTCTTCCTTTCGTGATCAACAACACCTCATCACTCTACACCATCCATCTTACCCTTCCCTCAATGGAGGCCCCCACCATCAATGAGTTACATCACAGTACAGTACATGTACATCAATGAATACGGGCTCCCCGCACAATAATCACCTCCACCCCAACTCGGCGTCCCCATCACTCGCCCTGCGCCTGTATCTCTACTCAACGCGAGTTGCAAGTTCACAAGTTCAGTCTGTGCCTAATTGCATCAACGCTCGTCTCTCTGCGCTACAAACGTGAAACAGAATCTAATTTGGTTCTGGAGGGGGCTCCTAGGGGCGACGGAAGGAGCTGTAAATATCGTCCTTTGATAGCCAGAAGGGGGTTAACTCCACGGAAAAGTAGGAGTAACATCCCTCTGCCTCTCAAAAGACTTTTTTCAGGCCTGATAAAAACCTGATTTAAATCGGTTTCCTGATTTTTTTAATTTTTCCCGATTGTTTCCCGATTTTTTTGTTTTTCTTCCCAATTAAAAAAAAAAAAAAAAATCCAGAATGGTTTTCCCTTCCCTATTTTATCCTGATTTTCCCGATTCCCTCCTTATTTTCTCTATTCTTCCCTATTTTTTCCCCAATTTTCTTACTCGAAAGAGGGGAATGTCGTTAGATGCCATTTTTTCCCTACAAATCCTTTTCTTTCTTTTTTTTACTCAAAGGGGGGGTGGTTGAGGGGAAAACAAAAAACCTATTTTTTGGTTTATAGTGCTCACTATCACCCCTGTCTTGTGTCTGTTTGGAGTCAGAAAAGTGTTAACTCTTTATGTAATAATTTGAGTTGATGGTAAAGACCAGTTTTGGAAACGCCCCCCTCTCAAAAAAATGAAATGGAAGCTCCTATTACCAATCATGTGAAAGAATACGTTTTGACTAATACGTGATGATACAAATTTTACCGGGAAACCGACTAATTGATATAATTGGTAATTCATTTTTTATCTGTTTGGACCTGATAGATATCGCGCACGCGTCACGCACGTGTCGCGTAGTCCCTCATTTATATCTTTCTGTGTACAGTGCTTGTAACTTTACCAAGACTGGGCCAAATTTCTTATCATTTTGATGATTCCAGAACCTTGCAGTACACACCAATAATTATATCCTAGATGATCAACCTTTTCTGATCAATTCCACAACGGGGGTGGTCCACGAGAGAGAGCGCGGTCTAGCGCGCGCTAGAAAAAAGGGGGTGCTACGATAGACCGCGCTATCTCATTGTGGTGTGAACAGCCTCTTAGTCTTTGTGAAACACCCCCCTGAAGTGACCATTTCTCCAAGGTTTATTTCTCTGTGATACAAATTCCTGGCTCAAATCACAAACACAAACTCTACCTTACACTAACATTACAGCTTACGAAAATCTTACCGGTATACCACTACCCAACTCAAGAGCAATTGTCGCCAAAGAAAATGTCAGATCACAAGGAAATGCCATAAAATTAATGAAACATTTTTTCTCTTCATACTGAGCGTTTGCATTAACATGTACATACGATCTTAAGTAGATGAGGACATACCAATTAAACACATTAAAAGGAATATATGTGCTAATATTGCTTTTTTAATCCATTCAGGACGATATCATTTAAAGCCACACTGTTCTACTTGTAGCTACTTGTTCCCTCTATATAGAAAACTTCCCCAATCGGTGCCTGTTTGTCCCACATGATCCTCTATTTCTTATGTTAATTGAGAGCTGAGTTAATGAGATAGCCACCTGTCAGTGACCTCGCTGTATGGTCTACTCCCTTCTGGCTGAACTAGTACAGCTGGCCTTTAAGTGATTTTTGATCAGTTTTTTAAAATCGAAATGGCTAGCCCTGCAATTTCATTTTGTTGAGCATTTGTGCTAGAGTACACATTTGAACATACAGGGGTG
This sequence comes from Strongylocentrotus droebachiensis, assembly GCA_035222895.1. Lineage (NCBI taxonomy): Eukaryota > Metazoa > Echinodermata > Echinoidea > Camarodonta > Strongylocentrotidae > Strongylocentrotus > Strongylocentrotus droebachiensis. The sequence continues at coordinate 40,748 of JAVYIG010001766.1, forward strand.
TAGAAAACATAAATATAGGGGCAGACATTGTTATTTTCTGGATTATGATTTCATGAAAAATATTGCTGTGCATGATATTCGAATACATGCAAGACTACATCATGTACTAAGACGTAAACTGCATGTCAGTTCCAATAAGGGTTCCTTATCAATGGAACATTGGTTTAATGTGACAGGTTTACACCCCTCTAGGCTAGATACTGCCCCCTCTACCCATCTCTCTGCCCCCTATCACCCCCCCCCTATCACCCCCCCCCCCCCCCCCATCTACCCCCCCCCCATCACCCCATAGGCGCTCAGCTGACACCCCAATTGAATTTCATCCATTCAAGAGTTTCAATTATTGTCCTACTCATCCGTTGGTCACTGTCACCTAGGCTTCCTCGCAGGCTTGCACGAACCATTGAGTGATTTCAAGTTGGGTGTTTAGCTCTTGACTGCTCTTAACACTAACACTAACACCCAACTTGAAATCACTCATTGTCAATGGTGATGTTTAAAGTTGATACTCTAAGCAAATAAATGTCCCTTAATTTGTTACCTACGGCAAGTAAATGTTATTTTTAAGTTTTTCAATTACTTAGTATATCACAAAAAAATTCTGTCTACTCGAAATCCTCAATTGAAATGTTGAAAATATCCGCCTCTCTTTGCATAGAAAATCAGTCACGGCGCTGGTCTACTATTTGTGACCTCACGTCCGGGAGAGAGTATATTCACGTACCCGGATGCTCCATAGCAAACATGTGCAGAGTGATACGATTTTCTGCATATTTTTGTTTCAAAGGCTGAAAAGTCTAATAAATCATAATTCTATGTACAATTCTTTACCTTCCCCTAGTACTTCATAGTATTAATATCAATTCCCCTTTTAAAAATTATGACATATACATGCCAACGATGTGCTATTAGTCGATATTTTCACCATGTAATTTTTGTTTTGGTGTTGAAATCGGCCCAGGCACGGAGTGAACAGTATAGCTGTCTACCCATGCACAGTTCATTACCATACACTACAGCGATCTCCCGATGGTTTCTTCTTCCTTTTTCCCATGTCTTTCGCCTTCCTTGGCCCTGAAGATCCTTTATCTACCAATTCTGACACCGGTAGTCAGGAGCAAGTCTTTGTTAGTTGTTTTTCTTAGCTGGCAACGTCGCTTTCATTCTCTTGCAATTGCCGATAAACATTATAACTAGCGCACGTACGTTCCATCACAAGCAAGCAGCGCCTAGAGCAGCGGCTTGGTCTTATCTCTCGATTCTGCTCGCTTCACGAACGTTCATGCAAGAGCCGCATCACTCGCCAAAATATTATAGAGGAAGCGCGCTTGCATGATCTCGTTCAAGTTTGATATTTTACCACATAAAATGTTTAACTGGTACTGTATCCTTTTTTGAGGCAGTCACACACATCTATGATAATTACTATCATAGTTCTAGACCTATTCGTTTTACAAAACTGCTCCTGTACCTTATCTGATGACAATATAATGCATCCGCCTATTCATACGTGCACGATTTAACTTTAATTCCTAAGCAGTAAACTCGTTTTAAATCTCTACCAAATAGGTGAATATGGGGATATAAAAAGAAATCAGCGACTGGAAAATATTGCTTCGTTATTCTTCAATCAAATGAAAACAGAAAATCCATCAAATATACTCCTTAACAACAACAAATCTAAGCTCTGACAGGATAGCATTTACGTAGGGATATCACTGCCATTCACTCTCACTGAGCCCATGACTCCCGTTCGTGACGTCACGGATAGAGGCCCGACTCTACGTGCACTTCCGGGTTTCAGACTTAGATATTTTGGTAGAGTTTACTCGAATAATTTCATTATTCTAAACTTGTTTTGTCGGGTGGACACCATTTGGTGTTATTATGGGGGTTAAAAGCTTTCTATTTATGTAATTATCTCAGTATTTGGGATTGTCTTAGAGTATCAACTTTAATAGAGAGTCTGGACTGAAAGACTACAGAAGAAATATGCCATAGGATTTGCGCAGTACATCTGGTTCTGAGCCATATTTTGATTTTGCATAGGGAAGCAGGGTTTCTTTACTCAACACACGGAATATTTCATGAAAGTTTCAAACAAGAGTTATTTTCTTGCAGACTTGAGGGTGTGCCGATACACCGCACCATAATAATATAAAGTACTCAACCTAAACTCTATATCCTAGTTCATGTTATACATAATACAGGTAGGCTACATTAATGTTGCTGAGTAATTGATAGTGGCCTACTCAAATTCATGTAGGCTTTGCAAGTGAAGGCCTGCATGTCAGATCCGTAAAGTACCTGCGTGTTTTATGAAATAGGATAGGCGTATCTTTGACAACGTTCTCGGCTAAAGTAACAGAGACAAGGTTCTGGTTGGGCTTCTCTTAAAGTTGAAGGTTATTTACAACTGGAATTGTTTAGATATTTTTTTTTAAATTGGGTTTTGCAAGAAGATTGTTATGAAGATGTCAATGTATATTTGCTGTTACAAAACAGGACACAAGGAAAGAGTGACAAAAAAGGGAATGTGTGCTTGTGAGAGAGAGGGCAAGGAGAGAAAGAGGGGGGGGGGGGAAGAGAGAGAGCGAAAGAGAGACAGACAAAGGAGAAAGAGAGACAGACAGACAGAGAGAGACAGACAGACAGGAGGAAGAGAGAGAGAGAGAGGGAGAGACTGAGAGAATAAGAGCAAGACATAGAGAACAACAAATTGGTTGATAGATGAGATGGAAGAGAGAGAGAGAGAGAGAAAGAAAAAGCGAGACAGACAAAAAGAAACAAAAGGAGTGAGAGTGGAGACTTAAGATGGAGAGAGAAAAAAGAGAGACAGAGAGAAAGAAAGAGAGAGAGAGCAGAAGGGATATAGTCGAAGAGAGGAGGAATGTGGTGGCGGAGAATAAAACAAAGACTGGAATGCTACCATGTGCATAGCTCTGCCATGTTGCGTGTAATCTACCTGAAGTGCTGGTTTTCCTTGTGAAATTCAAGATCGCTGCCGTCGCTTTCTGTTGTTGAAAAGTTACACTGCACTGTACTTTCAGTTACACAGTATCATATGTCTGACAGGAGAGGGAGTACTGTAACTTAAACCACCCTCAGAAATATTTGACCTTGACCCTGACCTAGTTTAGGACCTCCTGCAGAGTTCGTACTCTCAGTAGGCCTGTCTTCATCAGCTCGAGGTCGCCAAATAGCCCGCTATTTCTGATTTGGGAAATAATCCTGAAGTTACAGACTTGACCTCGAAACATGAAACTCGAGCTCGAGAAATTAGCACAAGATATTTTGCTCAGCGTGCGTGCATAGTGCGAGTCTTTGGGCTGGTGAAGACGCACCGGATGAATAGCAGGGTATTTTGCCAAAAAGCGGGATATTTTGCAAACTAGCCCAATATATCTCGGGATGATTATCTTGACCAAATATCCCGCTATTTGCAACTTCGGGCTGATGAAGACACAGATTTATTGGATAATTTGCGATCGGGATAGTTCAAATAGCGGGATATTTGGCAATCTCCAGCTGATGAGGACAGGCCTAGTTTGAGTTGTTTCTATGCCCAGTTTTGTTCAAAATAGCTGGGTTCACATTAGACATGTGCGTTGGGTCAGGCCTTAGGGTCAGGATTTTAAAAGTCAGACTTCTTGGCCCTGTCTGATATTAAACAATTGTGATTAATCGCAACTTATTTGCAATTGATATAAATTGCAACTTTGTACGTATAATGCAACAGATAGGAGACTGTAAACTTGGGATCGATTGTAGGACTTGCGATTGTGCGAATTGTGTGAATTTGTATTGCTGAGTGAGAGTAAAAAACAATTGTGGTTTCTCAAAATTCTTAATGGATATCTACTTGTTTTAGGTATGCCCTATAATTTACATACTGCTACCAGGTATGTGTTGCATAGAAAAACTGTACAAACCTGTAATGTAGATGGAGATTTTTTCCCCCAAAAATGAATTCCCCAAATTTTGAAATTTTCTCACGTACATGTGTGAACATCCATGGGTAACATGTTTCGGGTTAAGTTACAATTTTGAGAAAGTGTGGGGGGAAAATTTGGAGCAGATTTGGAGATGATTGCGGTCTTTTTGGTTTTGGTGTCGTGTTCTGTATGATATTACTTTAGACCCGTGCTCCAGGCTTGACCTTTTGACCTTGACCGATTTGTAGCAATGTGTCTAATTTCAGCGAAGTTGTGACTGATGGCATGACGGGGGGGGGGGGGGGGAGAGAGAGAGAGAGAGAGAAAGAGAGAGAGAGAGAGAGGGGGGGGGGGGGAGAGAGGGGGGGGGGGGGGGGAGGAAAGACATATAGATTGACAGAAAGAGAATTAAAGAGGCAGACATACTGTACCAGAGAAAGATGCAAATGGACGATTTAAAAGAGAGAAATTAGACTTTTAAACACCTTTTTGTTATGTTTTTTTTCTACATGCAATGTTCATTCTGTATATATCCCAAATTTGTTACTCGTGACAGGTTTCAACTGATATGTCTGAATAGAGATTAGAATTTTAAATTTGTAATTGATTGATTTTTAAAATTATTTATTTGATTTATTTACAGAGCTTGAACTCAGCATGAAGCTGTTTTTACAGAAAATATGTACAGTACATGTAATAAAACAGTAAAAACTTGATTTAGATACCACCAAATTTAAAACAAACAAACAAAAAATGAAAAGGGCATTTGTCATATCATTTCATATTTAAAAAAAAAAGATGAAACATACAACCATTGAAATAATCTAGATATGAACATCAAATATTTATGTCTCAGACTAAAATAATGTTAAGATAAAGTTGAGTTCTGGTCATGCGATAGCATTGTGAAAGAAAGTGTGTGATATTGGATCAGAAAAAGTTGATCATCTTGCCTATAAGTATTGGTGTGTACTGCAAGGTTCTGGAATCATCAAAATGATAATAAATTTGGCCCAGTCTTGGTAAAGTAACAAGCACTGTGCACAGAAAGATGTATATGGGAATACACAAATGGTGTCGGGCCTACTAACCTTGATTTCCTTATCTTTCTATGCTCATTACTCAGCTAGTATACATTTTCTACCAAATTGTTTGGCAAATGACATTTATTTGTAATCTTGAACATTCAGTGTATTTAAGTTTCATTGGATTCTGTGAGAATTCATTTCCTTTTTTTACCAGAACACAAGTTTATCTTTAATAAAAATACATATATTTTTTAAAATATGAAAAACGATTGACCCCTGTATTCTTAATTGTATTATCTTTTTAGAGTCAACAGGGTACGGGGGAAGTGACTTGCTATATTTCTGGATTTAACGGCTCTGAAGTGATGAAATGTGGGACGAACAAATGGGATTAAACCGTTACAATTTGGGTCATTTTGGTCTTCCTCATGTGACCTGCAAGTGTACTGTACATGTACAGATAACAACTAGATTATTCATACCCTTACCACGTTTTGTAATTTGTTGCTTAAAGAAAAATATATGAAAAATGGATTTGTCCCAATTCATGTTCCTTGAGAATGAGACATACATGTATTAAAGGTATAGACCAGTTCTGGTCATGCGATTGCATTGTGAAAGAAACGTTGTTGAATCGATCAGAAAAGGTTGATTGTCTAGCATGTAAGTAGTTGTGTGTACTGCAAGGTTCTGGAATCATTAAAATGTTAAGAAATTTTGCCCAGTCTTGGTAAAGTTACAAGCACTGTACACAGAACGATGTTTATGGGACTAAATGAACACGTGGCGAAAAAATCTGTCCCGATTTTTATGATGTTACATGCCATATTTAGAATATTAAGGCATTTGAAGAGCCATGCTTTTCAGGGAAGTTGTTTTATCTGATGTTCTTCGTCACTTGCATAATAAAATGATAACGCTTAATTATTTTTCACCTCTTACCAGAACTCAACCTTCTCTTTAAAAGCAATGGGTCACAAATCACATGTTTAAGTTGAATGTGCAAACATTACAAGCTCATAATATTTATATTCCCTCCTATATTTTTTCTTTTTCTCATTTGCAGTTTGAAAAGCTGGCATCTCTCGCTATAACCAAGCTTGAGGGATCGCTGACGACCTCTGCATCATCGTCTTGAACATTCTGTGACCTCTGACATCCTCTCTATCACATGACCGAGCCGACTCTGTCGTCACGGGAACAAACCCGAAACCTTCTAGTCGCCCGTTGCTGTCAATAAGTTACCTTCCACCCGCCATGTGCGATTCCACAATGAATTCTTTAGATGCTGATTTGATGATTGGTAAGAGAATAATGATCAATATTTTTTACATGCATATTTAGAATCAGTGAAGGCATTTGAAGAGCCATGCTTTTCAGGGAACATGTCTTATCTGATGTTCTTCCACACTTGCATAATAAGAATGAGTAACGCTCACAAATTATTTGTCACCTCTTCCCAGAATTCAACCTTCTCTTTAAAGACATTTCAATAAAAATCTACAAACTAATGATATATACATGTATGTAGAGATGTCGTGATCTAGCAGATACGTCACCAGACTGTGGATCACAAGGTCCGCGGTTCGAGTCCTGCCGTGACACTTAACGTCCTTTGGCAAGACATTAATCTACATTTGCCACTCTCCACCCAGGTGAAGTAATTGAGTATCCAGTTGGAATTTTTACTGTTAGTATATACATTGCAGTGGTGGTCTTTCTGTACAGGTTAAAACAAGAAGCACTGATCATACTCCGGTGGTCTTTCTATCCAGGTAGCTGCAGAAGTTTTATTGTTAATATACATGTGTACATGTATATACACTGTAGTTTTGGTCTTTCTATACAGGTTAAAACAAGAAGCACTTACCGTAATTTGATTTATGCCCCTCCACCTGGCGCTATGCCTGGCAATGTCTCCCAGCTCAGTAATCGGTGTGTTGACTCACCACTCGGAAACTAGAACAACACTCAAATTTGTCTGTCATTTTGGTTTGAAAGTAATCTTTCTGATAGATTTCAATATGTAGTTTATGATAATAATTCCTCCAATTTTTCTTCTATTACACGGTGTACCACAAGGTTCTATCCTACATGTAGGTCCTCTGGGTCATTCCATGTCAAATCACCCAATGGTTTTAACCCGACCATTTTTGATTTTGATGAAAGTTAGTGTACTTGTTGAGTGTGATCTCACAGCACCAAATCCCAAATTTTAGGTCAATCGGGTGAAGGGTTTGGGAGATACAGCCCACCAAATTTTGAGATTTTTTCAAAAATGGGGGTGACGGGCCTACCTTTGAACCCTTGTATTTCGGGACCTAATGGGTCAATCTTCACAAAATTTGTATTGTTGGAAAGGGTATTCAATAAGGATTCCAAATCTGCCGCCATTTTGAAAATTTGTACATGTTGGGGTACTTTGACCTCTTGACCTAAGATTTGACCTTGAAATTGACCTTGTGGATCACGTGACCTTGACAACATTTTTCATGAAATGTAAGCTCTGACATGTTCACTTAAACATATAAAAGTTTCAGAGAAATAATATTTTTTGTTTAGGAGCAATAAGGATTGAAAGTATCCATACATGTACTTACAGATATTCACAATAAACCCTATTATAATGTATACAATACATGCAATATGCACAGTACAACATACATCTTCCACATGCTTTTTTGTTCTAGGCATATCCATTCTAAATATCAGCAGTACTTGAATAGAAATGAATTAACAAGTTTATAAAGGCCTAAAGGGTTAACAGGATGTATGGCTTTAGGCCTCCGAGTCGGTTCTAGAATAATTACCCCCCTGGAAAATTACCCCCCAGGAAATGTCCCCCCCCCCCCCCCCGAGGACAATTACCCCCCGAGGACTATCACACCCAGAGGACAGTTACCCCCCAGAAAATTACCTCCTAGGACAATCTGTCCCCCCCCCCCCCCCCCGAGGAAAATTACCCCCGGACAATTACACCCTAGGACAATTACCCCCCTCTCCCCTATTATAGTTAAAGGGGAAGTCCATCCTGATAATAAGTTGGTTTTAATCATTTGAAGCAGATTTTTTTTTTGCGAGGTAATTATCCTTGAGGGGTAATTTTCCAGGGGGGGGGGGGGGACAGATTGTCCTAGGAGGTAATTTTCTGGGGTTAATTGTACTCTGGGTGTGATAGTCCTCGGGGGGGGGGGGACATTTCCTGGGGGTTAATTTTCCAGGGGGGTAATTATCCTAGAACCGACTCAGAGGCCTAAAGCCATACATCCTGTTAACCCTTTAGGCCTATATGAACTTGTCATTTTATTTCTATTCAAGCACTGCTGACATTTAGAATGGATATGACTAGAACAAAAAAGCATGTGGAAGATGTATGTTGTACTGTGCATATTGCATGTATTGTATATACATTATAATAGGGTTTATTGTGAATATCTGTAAGTATGGATACTTTCAATCCTTATTACTCCTAAACAAAAAACATTATATCTCTGAAACTTGTATATGTTTAAGTGAACATGTCAGAGATTACATTTCATGACAAATGTTGTCAAGGTCACGTGATCCACAAGGTCAATTTCAAGGTCAAATCTTAGGTCAAGAGGTCAAAGTACCCCAACATCTACGAATTTTCAAAATGGCGGCAGATTTGGAATCCTAATTGAATACCCTTTCCAACAATACAAATTTTGTGAAGATTGACCCATTAGGTCACAAGATACAAGGGTTCAAAGGTAGGCCCGCCACCCCCATTTTTGAAAAAATCTCAAAATTTGGTGGGCCGTATCTCCCAAACCCCTCAACCGATTGACCTAAAATTTGGGATTTGGTGCTGTGAGATCACACTCAACAAGTACACTAAGTTTCATCAAAATAAAAAATGGTCGGGTTCAGATTTTCAGATTTTTGGGGTGATTTGACATGAAATGACCCCTCTACTTTTTTTTTAGGGCAAAAAAGAGGGGTGAGGTTAATACACGAAGGCGGTTTATACAACGTTAATTACGGTAGTCTTTCTATGCAGATGGTTGCAGAAGCATTGTTTATTGTTGAATAATAATAATAATAATAGTGATTATTCTTGTTTACCCAGGGCAGCCTCGATCATCAGTTTTGACACTGTTGTCTCTGAGGGCCCTGCAATCATATCATTTCCCCCCACTCTACAAAACGAGGCCTGGCTTCATCAGCTCGAGATTGCCAACGTAGCCTGCTATTTTTTATTTGGGAAATAATCCTGAAGTCACAAATCGCCTCTTCATCAGCTCGAGACTTGACCTCGAAACTTGAAACTCAAGCTCGAGATATTTTGCTCAGCGTTCGCGCATGGTGTGAGTCTTCGGGCTGGTGAAGTCGAACCGGACAAACAGCAGGATATTTTGCAAACTAGCCCAAGATATCTTGGGATGATTATCTGGACCAAATATCCCGCCAATTGCTACTTCAGGCTCATGAAGACGCAAATTAGCTAGATAACTTGCAATCGGATAGTTCAAATAGCGGGCTATTTGGCAATCGCCAGCTGATGATGACAGGCCTAATGCAGTGTTGCTCCATCCATACCCCAATCAGGTTTACCACATTGTGTGGTTAACCTGATCTTGAAGCTCAACAACTGTTCATTAAAATCCCTTACATGTTTACATGTGTACATGTATGAGCAGGAAGAGCAGATTTGTGCACATGCTGTGTCGGTAAACCTGACATGTGCCTCCTGCAAGAGTGCTTCAGGGTTATTTCGTCACTCGTTTAGCATTGCAATTGTGTTTGAGGTTAAGTTAAGAGTTAGGTTTAGGGTTGGGTTTAGGGTTAGGTCTGGCGTAGGGTAAGGGTAAGGGTTTGGTTGGATTGGGTATAGTGCTTGGTCCAGGGTTGAAGTTAACTCGGTTAGTGTAAGAACTTGATGCATAGCGAATGGTGCGGTAGCAAGTGTCGTATACCTGCTGTGTCCCAAAGCATGCAGCACATGTTGGGTGAGGTTTAGGGTTAGGGTAAGGGTAGGGTGGATTAGGGTTAGTGCTTTGTACAGGATTGAAGTTAGCTCTGTTAGAGTAAGAACTTGATGCGGAGCGAATGTCGCGGTAGCAAGTGTCGTATACCTGCTGTGTCCCAAAGCATGCAGCACATGTTGGGTGAGGTTTAGGTTTAGGGTTATGGTTTGGGTTAGAGTGGAGGGGGTTTAGTGCTTTTTCTTGGGTAAGAGTTAACTCGGTTAGTGTAAGAACTTGATGCGGAGCGAATGTCGCGCTAGCAAGTGTCGTACACCTGCTGTGTCCCAAAATATACAGTACATGTTGGCTATTTGGCTGTAATGCTAGCCCTTAGTCACATACACTGTATTGGAGGTGAGAAGACCTTTAGCAGCTGTTGCGTCCACCAACATAGATGGCTCCCTAACTTCATCTCGTGAAACAGTCTCTCTGTAAGCTTGCCATCAAATAATTTGATACTGACGCAAATCTCCTTCATAGAATGCTGTAAATCATGAAATGCCAGCATTTAGCCTGTTTGTGCTGGTAGATATTTCAATCTATTATTCTCAGTATTTTTAGCAACCCATAAACTCTGTAAAAAATATCCATGTATTTTACAGAGTACAGTGCTACCAGTGGGAAACATGATGAAATAATTGATCGTCATAGTTTTATACACAACCCTGTATTTCATTACAAAAGTACAATGAACTGTAAATCATCTCTATAGAGCCAGAAGGGCATTAACTCTGTGTTAGAGCACATGAGTTAAAACCGTTCTGGACCCTGTTTCATGAAACTTGTTATCAATAACAAGTTACAAGCTACTGTTATAAGCTACTGAAATCATGGCATCTGATTGGTTGAGAGCAAATTTGTCATATAAATTTAGCAGTTGTTATAGATAACAAGTTTTATGAAACGGGCCCCTGGTTCAAAGCAGAAAAAATAAAACAACAATTGTTTCAATGGGATGTCGAATTGTCGATGAACTTGTACTAATGGCGGTTTTGTGAAACGGTGCCTTGAGCTTGTTCTAGAGCTTTCGGGAGCTAACTTGCTCATTGCTCATGTGTATTTTATTTTTGTCATTATTATTGTTATTTATTTATTTTATTTTTTATTTTTTACTGATGACTGATATCTATGAAATAGAAAACCCTGTCATTGATTCCTGCCTGAAGAGCTTGGCTGTGATCCTTAGGCCTGTCTTCATCAGCTCGAGATGGCCAAAAATTCCGCTATTTGAACTATCCCGATCGCAAATTATCCAGTTAATTTGCATCTTCATCAGCACAAAGTTGCAATTAGCGGGGTATTTGGTTGAGATAATCATCCCAAGATATCTTGGGCTAGTTTGCAAAATATCCCGCTATTTGTCCAGTGCGTCTTCACCAGAAGACTCGCACTATGCGCGAACGCTGAGCAAAATATCTCAAGCTAATTTCCCGAGCTCGAGTTTCAAGTTTCGAGGTTAAGTCTCGAGCTGATGAGGTTGCGATTTGTAAATTCTGGATTATTTCCCAAATCAGAAATAGTGGGCTATTTGGTAATCTCGAGCTGATGAGGACAGGCCTATTGATTCCTGTAATCTTTGTGCTGGTGGTCATTCTCCGCTGACCTGCAAGAATAAGGATTGATTTCTGCTGGTCATCAGTCTGTGAAACTTGATGTCCATCAGGGGTCAAAGAGATTCCCTCTGTACTTTCTCTAGGATGTGTTCACACCGGTACATCTAGTGGGGGTGTTCACACTTATATTTAAAGAGATTTAAAATTGAATTTTGAGTTTGAACCTCACTTTTTATTGCTAATGGCTAATTGCTAATTGCTAATTAATTTATTCTGGAAATATGCTTTCCACCAGCAACAACAGGCAATACAAGAAATAAAGACAATAGAAACACATTCATACACATAAAAACAACCAATAAATTATCATCTGTTGACAGAACCAAAAGGATGTATTAAACTCTCCACAGTCTACTGAAAATTGTTGTTTACCTTCTCATGTGTCATGTCCGAATGTGGTCAATTGGTCATCTCTATGCACATACAGTATGTATATTTCTAGCTTATGTGGTCTGAACAAGGTCATGGGAACCCTGCTTTGCACTTTTTGTTTATAATTGCTGTCTGCGGTGTACCTCCAATCCTCCATAGAAAAACTGAAACCCAGTCTATAGTATGAAGGCACAAACACTTGACATGTATATGAATAAAGGGTTTCAATTAAAGGGATCATTTAACAATGTTAAATCTGAGATACACGGCCCTAAGTGTTATCAGTGTCTGTGATATGGTGTAATATTGAAGCCCTAAAAAAAAATCGCGCTTCAAAATGAACAAGAAGTGCCTCAAAAAAAGTAAAAATCTTTGAGTGACCGGTTTTACCATACTCGTTTTCCCCAATAGACTGTAATTCCAATATCTTGATAATCAGACAGGCGATCGGCTTGTAAAAGTAATGGGGTTCCTGACTGACCTAAAGGTTTATAATTATCATTGCATCATGAGCTAAATCCAGAATTTTGTTTCAGAATCTGAGACAAAGTTACCGGATCCCTTTAATATATCCTTGTAGTTTACTTATTTGCCAGCTACATATGTACCATGTAGTAGTTTTATACAGTAATTATTACCCTTTACCTAAATACCATGTTAAGCAGTATTGCGCAATAATTCAGGGAGGGGGGGGGGGGGTTTCACAAAACTTGTCATCAGTGACAAATGACAGTTTTTGTTAAATAAGCTAGTGAAATCCTTGCTTCTGATTGGTTATCAGCAGATTCGTCACTGATTTTTGTCATTTGTCATTGAAAAAAGGCTTTGTGAAACGCCCCCCAGTGCTGGGGACACACATGGGTCCCCCAAATCGAGGAATGGACCCTTAAAATTCCAGAACTTAGGGCTCGATGCTTAGAAGCCCAAAAATGATTGTCTGGACCCCCATCAAAAAAAGTTAGTGTGAAGCTCTGGATAATTATCACCCCTTTTAATACTGAAATGGAGTCTTTTATTAAACAAACTATTATAGTTCTGTAAATAAAGTGGCATGAAACATTTGCAAAGTTGTGATGATGGCTATTTTTGCGAAAGAACCTTTTTTGCACATAGCAAAAGTGAAATGTCGTAATTGTGTGGCATTAATGGTTTACGAATCATGACAACCTGTGGAATTTGCGCAAGTTTCTGGTTGAAATTCTTGGTTAAACAGTAATTGAGATATATATGAAGGCCTTCACTTGCTCTTTAAAGAGTTCAGCGGCAAATCTCCAGCTTTTTTTTCTCCAACTGTTATTGCCTGAATAGACTACCGGTACCTGTATATTGCACCGGTACACCTAAGGCCTCTTCAGTTGAAATATATATTCCATTATGTACCGGGCTGTAGGGACTTGTAAGCTTGTATATAAAACGTTATGATCAAACTGAACGTGATATTCTTGACCCTAACTCAATGAAATTTGTTGACCCATTTTCAGAGAGGATTTGGTGAAATTTATCTGTGTTCTGACCCAGATTTTATTAGCAATTACGGGTTTGCCGCAATTTTCAGTTTCTTTGTCGACCAAATATTGTGCCCTAGACGATCTTTAGCAGTTGAGGCATCTCAAGTCTCCTTCCTACATGCACCATACACCATAGACAGTAAACCACCTATATCCCTGTAGCAAAATAAAATGTAATGTGCAATACACATTCATATACAGTGTAAAAAAAAAAAAAAGTGTACCCAACTTTGGTAGCTCTTGATTAAGAAGTCATTTTACTTGATAAACATTGCAGATCAATGTTTGAAATCCTTTATCCTGGTTTTGCAAAGTGCTGCACATGCACACAAATTCAGTGAGATCACGTCTCGTCATACTGTGATAGCGAAAGGTGTCCTGGCTTTTTCGTTAATGGAAGGTTGCCTGTTGAATATTCATGAATGATCTTTAATGTATTTGTATGCTTGGCCCTATATTAGGCTTTCCAGGAATAAGTGTTCGGAGGCTCTTCACCTGCTCTTTCGAGAGTCAAGCACCGCAGAGGCACCCCTGTACCCCGTCCAAGACCCACAGTCAAAAGACATCCTTTCATGGCATTCCATGTTCCTTAATCTCTACGTGCGCCCATCACGCATCTACCGCTTAAAGGTATAGTCCAGTTCTGGTCATGAGATTGCATTGTGAAAGAAACGTTGTTGAATCAATCAGAAAAGGTTATCATCTAGCATATAAGTATTGGTGTGTACTGCAAGGTTCTGGAATCATCAAAATGATAAGAAATTTGGCCCAGTCTTGGTAAAGTGGCAAGCACTGTACACAGAAAGATGTATATGGGACTAGGCGATATCTATCCAGGCCGGATCGATATGATAATTTACCAAATATATCGACTAGTAGGCGGTTTCCCGGCGAAATTGGTATCACCATGTATTAGTCAAAACATATTCTTTCACATGATTGGTAATAAGAGCTTCCATTTCATTTTTTGAGAGGGGGGCATTTCCAAAACTAGTCTTTACCTTTAAACCTGACAGCACTAGGCTGACAAGCCCCTTCCGCTGATTTACGATCGGCTAGCCTTCGTAAATTAGCCCCCTCAATGGTCGCCGACTGCTTACAACTGCTCTCTACGATGGGTTGAATGAGCGTAATGAAGTGGTCCGTCTCCTGGCCTGCGCAAACAAAGTGCTCCGTTTTGCTAGGGGCTACTGATGATGTTGAAGGGCGTAATTGATGCGAGTGGACGTTTTGTTTGCGGCGGGTCGGCTGCGCATGCTTGAGCCGGAAGGGATGGATGAATTGCGCTGATTAGGGACAATTGGATTGTTTTCGAACATAAGAGAGGGTCAGACTTGCTTTATCCTACAAGCTTGTTAAGACGAAATGAACACATGAAGATGTACTAGATCCATACACCATACAACTCGCATAGCCAAAATACTTTGATTAAGTCCACTACCTGAACATGTAATTTGTCAAGGGTTAAATGGCATATATATATAATTATACTTAGTCATTTATTTATTAGTTTGTATATTTGTTCTATTTACTAATTTTTATAGGGTGTATTAGCATTGGAAACTGAAGAAAAATTGAATAGACAGGGTTCAGTATTGTGGGAAGACTACCGGTATTCACATTACAGTCACAAAGTCATAAACATGGAATAATGCATTGCGCTTTGGGTGAGCAATATCTTTCCTGGAAACAGAGCGCCTGCAAAACTCATTTAGGGCCTGCAATATTATACCATCTTGTGCAACTTGCTATTGACATTGCCCTCCTCAAGTAGCCCTCTCTGTTGTACATCATAAAAGCCTACACTGTACAAGTCTTAAGTGCAGATTCTAATGTGACATATCAATAGGCCTGTTTACACATCCAAAACACCACTTTGAAAAATCTGTGAAAAATGGAAATCTTTGAACAAATTGTGTAGATTCTGTTAATTTTAGTCACATGTATCATTTGATTGAATTTATCGATTATATAAACTAATATATCAATTTATATTGATTTTATCTGGGATGTATTCTGGAAACTGTTAAAAGATGCTATGGTACAAGGTCAGGACCCAAGGGTACAGTGTATACAGTCTTTCATTTCAGACCTGGTTTTACTCTGACACAGAGTTGTGTTTGCAAACTAAATTAGAGTGCTTTCGCAAACACGGGGGGGGGGGGGGGGGGGAATAGAGGGAAAGGGGCATATATTAGAACTTTACAAAATTGTAAGGTGCTTGACGGTCCAAAAACAAAAAAAGGAAGAAGACAGAAAGGAAGAAAGAAAGAAAGAGGAGGCAGAGAAAGTGTGCCAGTGTGTTTGATTACAAAGTATGAAGCTAGAGGTTGAGGTGAGGGCAAATTTTTGGGGAAAAGTGGCAGAAGTGGAAAGTTTACAAACTTTCAAGCTGCCTGAGCTAGAGCCCCTAAAACATTTGCCAAAAATTCATGGAAAACTCATCCCTGAGTCACGGCCGACTGGAAACCCTGTTGCAGAGGAGCTGTCAAGGCACTGTCATCCTACGTTAACAAGCCGTGACTTGTCGTTGACGTCGATTGATTTTGACATCATGCCATATTGGATCAGTCGCGGGATCGACGGAAGTGGAGGGATTCTGCGCTATTTTGGTAGGAAAAAGTTTTCAACTGACTGACGACGGGGAGAAAGAAATTTGGCAATTTTGCAACAGGTTACCCAATTTTGGAGGAGCAGTTGATCGGAAGGTCACTTTGATGTGACCTTTTGGAGATTTAATGTGAAATTCACTTGGAAAGTAAAAACTATGGACAAGTCAACATAACAAAACTTGATTTGATTGATATGATTGATGCATTATCTACCTGGCTGCTAAAAAAGTAAGTTTGCACTTGTAGGTATTAGAAACCAGGGGACTTGGAGCTTTAGTTTTAGGGTGGTTATTAGGATTAATAATAATAAAACTCCCCCTCATATCCATGATTCATCCCTTTCATATTAATAGGTCAGCCCTCATTCACATTCACCCTTTTCATCCACCATCCTTTCATCTGTCTATCTCTCTCTCTCTCATTGGTTTCAATGTTCACCTGATGCAGTCAAGCTTATAGTATAATTTACATATACTATGAATATTCAATATATACCCTTTGTTTATGTTTGAATATTCAAGAATACTTTGTGATGTTGATTTATACTTGTATGGGACTATTATGAATATTTATTGGTTTCTTCTACTTTGCATGGAATGTATGTGGAATGCTACATAGAATGCTGGTGATGGAAATGCCAAATTGGAATTTTTTTTTAAAAATTTGTATTCATAGCATTAGAAATTCTTGAAGTTAAGACAAACCCAAGAAAAAATATGGATTTTCTTAATTTTGCATAAGTCTTGACAAAGTAAATGGAAGGTTGTTAATTGTCGAGAGAGAAATATCATTATTTTGGTAGTTGGTTACAAAAAAAAAGACGGGAAAAGGAAAAAAATGTGATTGTTTATAGTCTTCGTGTGAGGATATGTTTGTATTTTGTTTGGTCGATCCAAATATTTTTGACAAAAAGAAAAGAAAAATATTACATTTGAATGTGACCACTTCTCATGCATTATGTAATATTCAGAGGTACAATGTAATTGAAGGGTACGAGATGTTTGAACTGATAATGATTTTTTTTTGTGGATTTAATCTTTGCTAGCTACAAGTGACAAAGCAGGCGCTGGCTCAATCTCAGTTGGAAATGTTTTATTCTTTTCAGGAGTCATTTTGCTCATCAAAGCAAGGATGTTGTAGAAAACTTAAAATGACTGCATGTGATACAATATGTTTAGATATTACGATAGTGTGATAATCATGTGTTATGGATATTATGTAATTAAATATACTCATGTCTATTTTCAAGTGATAGGATTTTTCATTTTTCGAAGGTACAAGAATTTTTAATTTTTTTCAAAGGTATTCACCTCTAATGATTAGATTCCCTTATTGTTTGCTCAAGATAGTGCATGAAGGTATAACAAATTTGAAACTTTGTTTGACTTTAGAAGCAAAGGAGACAGCATTTAAAAAAAAAAGTATTTTGTTAGGATTGCTACAACTTTGTGTAATCGATTGTGTTTATTTTTGGAAAGGCAAATACACCGTATTTATAGTTGAGTTGTTTGATTTTACCATTGAAATCTGGAAGTGTTTCCCCGAGGTAAAGGTGAAACAGATTAGAAGCGAGAAAGCTCAGATATATATAAAATCATGTGTTTTTTACAGATTTTTTTTTTTTTTCTTCAGCTTATACATGTATGTTATGCTAATACTCTGTACATTTGAGTCATAAGTCATAATTCATTTATATACGAGTAAAATTCATTTGTTTTGTACAATTGTATATATATATGCTTACAGGTTGTTTGTTTTTCTTTTAAAGGAAAAAAAACGGATATATTGATAGTGATTCTCTGTTTACAAGAGGAAAGGATAGAACATATCATTTTGGAAGATGTTTAATGTGTTAGATGTTTCGGTAATCAAAGAAAGGACAATGCCTTATAAAATGAGGACATTTTTCTGTAAGAGGAAGACTAGTTTGTAGGGATTTATTTTGAACTTCTAAAACTCCCCCTCATATCCATGATTCATCCCTTTCATATTAATAGGTCAGCCCTCATTCACATTCACCCTTTTCATCCACCATCCTTTCATCTGTCTATCTCTCTCTCTCTCATTGGTTTCAATGTTCACCTGATGCAGTCAAGCTTATAGTATAATTTACATATACTATGAATATTCAATATATACCCTTTGTTTATGTTTGAATATTCAAGAATACTTTGTGATGTTGATTTATACTTGTATGGGACTATTATGAATATTTATTGGTTTCTTCTACTTTGCATGGAATGTATGTGGAATGCTAGATAGAATGCTGTTATGCTTTGCTACATTAAAACCTGGTCAGTTGGCCAGTAGTTATCAATCCTACAACATGTCTGCTGGGCTGCCTCTGTGTTAAGAGTGCTAGGAATTACTGTTAGAACCGCAACCCTACAATAGCTCACATTTGTAATGCGCCTAATACTTGTTTCTAGGCGCAGCACATATTATTACCCCGGTCATCGGATTCATGCTTACCTGCAACACAATGTATGCACATTTTCCATTCCTTGATGGGGAGCATTCTAGCCAGTCGCCATTTTACAAGCGCCACTTGCTAATCCAACCTCATTAACTTTCCATTCTACCGGAAACCCATTTACCACCTGGGTGGAGAGTGGCAAACGTAGATCAATGTCTTGCCAAAGGACATTAGTGTCATGGCGGGACTTGAACTGCGGACCTTGTGATCCACAGTCCGGTGACATATCCACTCGACCACAACACCTCCACTAATGTCTTGTACTGAAAGGCTGAAGGGTAGACTCAGGACTTCCTGGTTGTGAGACCACTGGTCTACCACAGAACTATCAGGCCTCCACAAAACTTACAAAAGCTTTGGGTGTGCATGGGCCTTATAGTCTAATCTAATAAGAAATGATTTGATGATTATTAATTATTATTTATGATTAAATGATTATAAGACCATATTGATAGTAGACAAAATGGACATTAGACGAACTGGGAATAATACCATAGTTGGAAATTAAATTAAAGCCACACTGTTCTACTTGTAGCCATATGTACTTGCTCCCTCTATATAGAAAACAATGCCTAATCGGTGACCATTGGTCCCCCATGATCCTTTTTTTCTTATGTTATTTGAGAACTGAGTTGATGAGATAACCACCTGTGCAGTGACCTTGAGGGTGCTCTAATCCCTTCTATAAACTAGTACAGATAAGCTTTAAATGAGTGATAGACCAAATGGGTGGAAGGCTTTTTGGAGATTAGACCAAATGGAAATTAGACCAAATGATAAGTAGGCATCATGATTATTAGACCATGTGGATAGTAGACATGCAGGGTGTAGACCATTTGGAAATAGACCAATTGGTTTAATAGACAAACTGGTTGTAGACCAAACGGCAATATACCATCTCCAAACGAGATAAAGCAGACCTTGCTTGTATAGCTAGTGGCCATCAAAGGCTACAATGCCCACATTCACCAAACCACCTGCCAATGTATAGACTGGGTGTTGATGGTAGAACCCCAATAAAGCTCTATCCCACCTGTGCCACTCGATTTCTCGTCTTGGACTTTTCTTCTTGGACTCATTCTGAATACCAGCGAAGGTTACTCAATCAATGGAAACCTACCTGCCTTCATATCATTGGGAAGTAGAAGAAAGAAAGACCCTCATCGGCATATTTTTTTAATAAGAGTTATGTATGTTTTATTGTGCATTGATTGAATACAGGTGGTTTTATGCTTTGAACAGGATGTTTTCAAAGGAAAATAGGAAATCATTAATCAGTATGATATAATTTATATTACCTCATCTTTTGTTCAGTACACCTGCATGTACTTAGAGAAGAAATGCACCCAGGAATAAGAAGCATGATAGGACAGAAACTGTCATATTTTGGACAAAAATGAGATTTAATGACAAATTTGTAGGTTTTTTACTTTTACAATATTGCTAATCTTGAGAAACTGTTGATTTTTGGAAGAAACAGGCGTAAATATATTTTCATTTTGTTTTTAATACCAAAGATGCGTTGTTTTGATAAAAAGAAAAAAATATATGTATGGTAACAAAAATGTGCTGGAAAATCGCAACTACTTGAAATCACACCTCACATTTGCATCTGCTTCTAGGAGATCATGTATTAATACTGTTTTAAACAATTTCGGGGGCTACTTTTCAAGCTTGCTTGCATGAAAATAACACTATTCAATTTGTTTTGCATTGAACTCTATGCTAATTTTTTTTTTGGGGGAGGGGGGCTCTTTAATTTAATAATGACTTTGTAATTTTTTTCCCTTGGGTCTGTACTATCAGGTGTAGTTCCAGAAGAATAATTATGGGGTGGAGGGGAGCGGGAGGGGGAGCTTTAGTCCCTAAGCCCCCCTCAGAAATGCTACTGAGGACTATATTGTAGCTGTTGCATAGCTGCCAAACATTTCTATCTTGGAGGAAAGATTCCTATTTGTTGGCCTCAAACAAATGTTATGAACCCTAGTTTTCTCTTTTTGTTAAACATCTGTATAAAAAGTATATAAAATAGACGGTATTCCTAATTTTGCATTGAGAGAATTTTACTTTTGCTTTGAAAGGTTGGTAGGTGTGCTGTTGTACGGTTTACCTATACCCAAATTGATTGTCATTTATATAAAGTCATGAACATTCAGTGTCAGTTTCATTTCCTTCTGTGAGAATCGATTTTCTGTAAAATAGAAGAAATCAATAAATGTCTTTAAATGATTATTCTAAAAATAGACAAAAGAGCCTACGTTTAGTCTATGACAATCAACACATGTTTTTGATTACATCATAATGAAAGAAATCTGTGAAGAATTCCTTTTGTGTTTGGCAAGATGGACAAACCGGACTTTTAAATTAAGAACATGGGATAGTAGAGGAAAGATGAATTTGGTAAAATACAAATACAGTGCGTCCCAGAAAAAACGAAACCGAGAAGTATCGATGTTTTATCATAACTTAATCACAACCATAATTAATGAATGATACATATTTGGAAAGCTTAGAGTCTCCTCTTTCAGTTGATGCTACTTAGATGATGCATATTTCACGCATGAGTGATTAAAAGCAATTTGAAGGAAGGAAACCAAAAAGACATCTGGCGGGCGGTATCTGAATTTCGAAGAAAAATTAACATTTCTAGAAAGTTGAGTTTCTGCCCTTTCATATGACACCTCAATCAGGAAAAATGAGCGAGGAATAACAAAGTTCTGTTTGTTTAAAGTAGCCCTTACATTTTCATAATTTTAACAAACGAATTCGTTTTCACTGGGTGCCTGCCGTAGCAAAAAGCAGATTTGACAAAAGACTTAACTCCGTTTCGTTGACAATCAGCCATGCATGAAGACTCTCGTCTACGGCTGATTGTCAACGAAACGGAGTTAAGTCTTTTGTTAATTTTGTTTATTGATTATTGTATCATTCATTAATTATGGTTGTGATTAAGTTATGATAAAACATCGATACTTCTCGGTTTCGTTTTTTCTGGGACGCACTGTATAGGCCTTGAGAGAAATGAGTGATCTCTGATTCACTGTGACATGGAATCGATGAAGTCTTCGAGAATCTGTCAAGATGGCTTTAACCCTTGCGATGCTGTAAGGTACAAATACCACCATCCTTCATCGTCCTTCTATGCTATGGTGTTTAGAGGGTTAAATGTGGAGAAGATAGGTTCTCTTGGGGGAAAGGAACACAGGATCTTTGTTGTGACGTGGATTTGATGATGTTTTCGAGAATCTGTCAAGAGGGAAAGGAACACAGGATCTTCGTTGTGACGTGGATTTGATGATGTTTTCGAGAAACTGTCAAGATGGTTTAACCCTTGCGATGCTGTAAGGTACAAATACCACCATCCTTCATCGTCCTTCTATGCTATGGTGTTTAGAGGGTTAAATGTGGAGAAGATAGGTTCTCTTGGGGGAAAGGAACACAGGATCTTCGTTGTGACGTGGATTTGATGATGTTTTCGAGAATCTGTCAAGACGGTTTAACCCTTGCGATGCTGCAAGCCACAAATAGCGCCATCCTTCACCGTCCTTCTATGCTATGGTGTTTAAAGGGTTAAATGTGGAGAAGATAGGTTCTCTTGGGGGAAAGGAACACAGGATCTTCGTTGTGACGTGGATTTGATGATGTTTTCGAGGATCTGTCAAGACGGTTTAACCCTTGCGATGCTGTAAGGTACAAATACCACCATCCTTCATCGTCCTTCTATGCTATGGTGTTTAGAGGGTTAAATGTGGAGAAGATAGGTTCTCTTGGGGGAAAGGAACACAGGATCTTCGTTGTGACGTGGATTTGATGATGTTTTCGAGAATCTGTCAAGACGGTTTAACCCTTGCGACGCTGCAAGCCACAAATACCACCATCCTTCATCATCCTTCTATTCTATGGTGTTATGAGGGTTAAACGTGGAGAAGATAGGTTGGGTTCTCTTGGGGGAAAGGAACACAGGATCTTCGTTGTGACGTGGATTTGATGATGTTTTCGAGAATCTGTCAAGACGGTTTAACCCTTGCGATGCTGTAAGGTACAAATACCACCATCCTTCATCGTCCTTCTATGCTATGGTGTTTAGAGGGTTAAATGTGGAGAATATAGGTTAGGTTCTCTTGGGGGAAAGGAACACAGGATTTGTTGTGACGTGGATTTGATGAAGTCTTCGAGAATATGTCAAGACGGCTTAAAACCTTTGTGATGCTGCAAGGTACAACTACCACCATCCTTCATCGGCCTTCTTTTCTATGGTGTTTAGAGGGTTAAACGTGGAGAAGATAGGTTGGGTTCTCTTGGGGGAAAGGAACACAGGATCTTCGTTGTGACATGGATTTGATGTTGTTTTCAAGAACCTGTCAAGTCAAGTTTTAACCCTTGCGATATCTGAACATGGTCAATAGGCCTGTTTTCATCAGCTCGAGATTGCCAAATATCTCTATATTTGAACTACCGGTACCCCGATCGCAAATTATCCAGTTAATTTGCGTCTTCATCAGCCCGAGGTTGCAGTTAGCAGGATATTCGGTCGAGATAATCACCCCAAGATATCTTGGGCTAGTTTGCAAAATATCCCACTATTTGTCCGGTGCGTCATCACCAGCCCGAAGACTTGCACTATCGCTGAGCAAAATATCTCAAGCTTATGTCTCAAGCTAATGTCACAAGCTCGAGTTTCAAGTTTTGAGGTCAAGTCTCGAGCTGATGAAGACGCAATTTGTAATTATTTCCCAAATCAGAAATAGCGGACTATTTGACAATCTTGAGCTGATGAAAACAGGCCTTATCCGAAAGACACAACCCAGATTTGAACCCGGTTCATTTTTTTCAGGCAGATCAAAAGGACCACCACCAGACCAACCCATATCCCTCTATCTTTAAAGATGTTTTGCTCTCATCTGTATTCAATTTTAAGAAAGTACAGCAGTTTCATTTAATTTCACAAATGAACTTTCAAAAGGATTAGAAAAGACTTGGTGGAATGGTAAACATTTTCTTTACTAAAGTGAAGAAAATTGCAGAAATCAAGTACAAAGAAGGCCTCTTGAGTCTGTTATCCTTGCCATAGCTGACATAGACATGTCTCTTCAATGTCTCTTCAATCCGGCTTGGTAAAGGTGAAACCACAGACAGGGAAACAAATCCTTTTTTCCCTCCTGTCATGCGATCTGACATGATCATCTTTGTCTAGTTAATCCTTGCAATCCAATACCATTAACCAGGTTAGGAGACAATGCGTCAGTAAAGACAGAGGGAAACTTGTGATTGGAACGGTAGGTATGTCCAGGCTTCGCCTCTTCGTCGCACGTAATGCACTTCTTTCTGCCCCTTTTTGGCAAGGAAAGGCTGGATTAGCTGACACAAAGGTAGTGTCACTCGACAACGGCTAATTGTAGACAGATAAACAATTGCTATATAGTTATTCTAGAAGGTCTGGAGGTAATGAAATGCACCAGCGGTTTGGATTCCGCTGACAAATCGGTTGCGTAAGGGAACAGACATGACATTTGCTGCGGAGCGGGGTGGCCGTCTTGGAGGAGATTGAAAGGGAAGGTCGCAGGTGATGACGGAGACTGAGGACGTTGACTGAGGAACGAATCTGGGTGAAGACGTATCAGAGCTGACAGTTCAACCGACGCAAATAGCATTGGAAGACACTCTTGCTTGGTGTACGCAAGGGGCGCTCGTGGCACAAACACAGGATGGTTGTACACGTGTGCGAACAAGTCCGGGCTACAAGATGGCACCAATTAAAGGACCCGCTACGAAGTAGGAAACGTTGTAATTGGTCTCATACTACTTGACATTCTTCAGGGACGGAGCAGTTGATTCAACCTGACAGGAGATGTCATCATTTGGGGATGCTGCCCTCTAGAAAGAACTCTATCTACCGGCGAGACGTGTCACTCACTTATCAATCTTGTCATTCCACTTTCTAACTTCTTCATCCCTTGTCATGATGAAGATCGTTCGCTCCTAACCCCCAAGAGACCACAAACTCTAAACCTTAACCCATCAAGCACCAAAGTTAACTTTGAAGAATGAAAACAATTCCTCGCACCATAGGCTTGTTGTTTAAACTTCCAAAGGGTTAAGCAGGGTTGAAGCAGATTTGACAGATTCTCAAAGACTTCAAAGATCCTACATCATGATAAAGTTTTTTTGGTCCTCTCTCTCCCAAGATATCCCAAGCTTTCTTCTCTACCTTAACCCTTCAAGCACCAAACGTTAAGTCGGAACTAAGATCTCGGAAGAACAAAAAAAAATGCTAGCATCATAGCCTTGTAAATTCCAAAGGTTTAAAGTAGACTTGACAGATTCTCTATGACTTCATCTATTCCATGTCATGATGAAGATCTTGTGGTCCTATTTCCCAACTGACCCAAAACTATCTTCAATACGTTAAACCTTCAAGCAACATACAGGTTCGATCTCTGGGTGACCACACAATTTGTTGGCATTAATTGTGAACTTGTAACATCAATGAAAGCTGTCTTGCAGATCTTTCAGTCCTTTCTCCCAAGTGACCCAAACTATCTTCTCCACCTCCCTGTTGGCATCAAAGACAGACTCGGGATATTATCCCGATGCTCGAAGTTCCATCCTCACCAGACCGATACACTCATTGCGAACTAGCTCAAAAAAAATAATCTCGAGATTGCTGCATGCGCACTTCAGAGACCGACTGTTCAACCAGCGTGCGGATTTAAGATTTACCTGCGCTGTAAAACGTAAACAAGTACCGGCTCTGCATGCATGTAGCGCAGGTTAGAGCATGTGCTACAAGCTAGTTTATTTACAAACAGAGCAAAACCGGAAATCGTTGTGCATGATTGGATCGGGATATTTGACTCCGTACTTCCGTCTGATGAAGACGGGCGCAAACTATCCCGCTATTTGGGAAGTAGCGGGATATTTTGCAAACTAGACTGAGATTTCTGGGGATATCACGCTAATTGCTTCTTCGGGCTGATTAAGACTCAAATAAGCTGGATAATTTGCGATCAGGATAGTTCAAATAGCGGGATATTTGGCAATCTCGAGCTGATGAAAACAGGCCTATAGAGACATCAAAAGGTCGGTCCCAGGTATAGAATAATCATTTCAGACTAACATGTCTATGAAACCAAACACTTGAAAGAACAAGCAAGACGCTATTATCTGTTTGAAGGCAGAAGGATGGTAACTCTTAAAGACACTTAATAATAATAATAATATTTAATTTTTATATAGCGCTTAATACAAATGTCTCTAAGCACTTTACAAAATACTATTACCCCGGTCATTGGATTCAGTGCTTGACCGCACACACTGTGTGCACAATCTCCACTCCCTGGGGAGCATTCCAGTTAATGCCCTTCTGGCTCTAAACAGACCCTATGCATCTCACAATATCAGATTGTCTTTATAATTCTTCGCATCTTGATTCTTTCAAGCTTGAATGGTGATAAGATACAGGAAACGCATGACATGTCTCACGATGTATCTAAACCCTTTCGGGGTCTCAATTTCTTGCATCTGGGAGGCGCGCGTCATCACAAACGACAAGAAGACGCAATTATCCAATCATCGCGAGCCGAGTAGATAGAGACGACACTATCGTCATACGACTTTCCTGCTCTTAATTTCCTCACGATTGCGTGGTGTGATTATGACTTGAGAAAAGTGCAGGTAGATACATTCACACTGACTACATGTTCTTGGAGATTCATTTCAGACAGTATTTTGCAACAGCGTAAAATACTTTACATTTACAAGATATACTTTTGGTTTGGTACCATAAAATGGAGCTTCCTTAAAGCCCCACTGCACAACTTGTAGGTACTTGCTCCCTCTATATAGAAAACAATGCCTAAGCGGTGCCTGTTGGGCCCCATGATCCTCTTTTCCTTATGTTAATTGAGAGCTGAGTTGATGAGATAACCACCTGTCAGTGACCATGCTGGAAGGTCTAATCCCTCCTGGCCAAACTAGTGCAGACAGGCTTTAAAGTGATTTAAGCCTATACATGTATGCATTTCAATGTTTTCTTGTTGGATCTATTTAGGAGCTTCCTTCAGTTCCTATATAGAAAACGGATTAATGGGTGATTTTTTTTAAATCAACAACTTTGAAAGATTTCTTTCGAAACACTACACCCTCTTTGAAAAAATTGCCTTTGTCAACTTCCAAGCTTTGTCGTTGCTATTTGTAATACATTTAGTTCCTCTTGTTTGTTAGAACTAAATTTGTCAAAATTCTAGCAGAGACATCTAAAACACTACTTATGTGTACATACATCTGCCCAGTGTCACAAAGGTTCCTGCATCCCTCAACCATAATTTGAGGGATGTTGGTTTAAAGGGATCCGGTAACTTTGTCTCAGATTCTGAAACAAAATTCTGGATTTAGCTCATGATGCAATGATAATTATAAACCTTTAGGTCAGTCAGGAACCCCATGACTTTTACAAGCCGATCCCCTGTCTGATTATCAAGATATTTATGATTGGAATTACAAATTTTGAAAACCGATCGCCTGACGGTTTTCATAACACTACAGTCTATTGGGGAAAACAAGTATGGTAAAACCAGTCACTCAAAGATTTTTACTTTTTTGAGGCACTTCTTGATCATTTTGAAGCGCAATTTTTTTAGGGCTTCAATATTACACCATATCACAGACACTGAAAACATGTAGGGCCGTGTATCTCAGATTTAACATTGTTAAACGATCCCTTTAATAGAACCTTATGCCTCTCAACATGCCAATGTGACACAACTTATATTTATGTTTTTTCCAAAAAAAGAAAAAGTCGGATTAGGCCTCTATTTGCTGTCGAGTAACTCCAAGCAATATCATCAACAAAACATGATGATAAGACAGGTGCCACAAAGCTTTTTTTCTCCATGGCTGTTGTAGTAATGAGCATGATGTATAGAATAATGCAATGAACTCTTCACCTCTTCAACATTTAATTTGAGTGACAGTTGTCTGCTACAGCCCTTTGTACTACTGCAGAACAAAACAATTCTGTGACTCTTTCGTCAGCAGTGCCAACTTATTTTTTGCCAGGTCGACTTTATTAGCTGGGAATATCAATTCTTGATTTGATTTACTTTCATGATTGAAGTCATCAGGTCGTTTAGTTTATAAAGCTTTTGTTTCCTACACTGCATAGATTTTATGGTACCATCATCGGCAACTCCGGCTTTGGTGGTATTTTTCCTTTAATATTTCCTTCAATCTTTTTTCTTGTCATCAAATTAATTATATTTACTTATTTTGGTGTGTATTTCTAATCTTACTCCAAAAAATTCACATATCTATTGTTCTAGTGGTTTAAAATACATGCTAATTCTTAAAATCTTTGCCTCAGACTTAAAATTGACCATCTTCACATTTTCTCTCAAGTAAGCAATTACAAGTTCACAGCCACCAACTAGTCAACTTGGGCCATCTGAATAGCATCTGTTCCTAAGTTCCTCTAGAGAAAATTAATTTGCTATATCAAAAGTAGAAGCCCCCCCCCCCCCCCCCCCCCCCACTGCCCCCTCCCCCTGTCATATAAACCTTACTGAGCTCAGTGAAGCGTTACCTCTAACAAGCAATTTGCATAAAAATTAATCATCTGCATGTTTGTAAGTGATACAGCATGTCAATCACGTGTCGTGGGTAGGTCGAAGCTTCAGCTAATTTCCAGGGTGTTTGATGCATGGGGAGTTCACAATTTCATATTGCAGCTTCTAATTATTTTGGGGCTGTTCAGTTGACCAAGATGTATAGCTAGTCTTTTGTCTCAAGACCTTACCTAGTTTGGCTCATTTCATAGTGCAGCTCCTAATTATTTTGGGGCTGTACAGTTGAGCAGGATGTATGGCTAGTCTTTTGTTTTAGGACCTTTAATACTTTTTTGGTTCATTTCATATTGCAGCTCCTAATGATTTTGGGCCTGTACAGTTGACTATGAAGTCCTAGCTAGTCTTTTGTCTAAAGACCTTACTTCTTTGATACTCTTTATAAAAGCTTATTTATGAGGTATTTATTGCAATTGCAGTCAGGGTGTGTACACGGTTCTGTACCAAAAAAAAAAAGGGGGGGGGGGCACAGTACATTAGAAATTGGTTAATTAAGAGCGTACATGTACATGTAGGTACATGTACATGTATGCCAGTTGTGTTTTTAAATTAGGGGCAAGTTGTGCCCTTCCCTTGGAATCTGCCCCTCATTGTGTTTGCCTTACTAAAAGTAGGGAAGGGATGTCTCTGAGAAAAACTCAAGCAAAACTCATTGCTATGAGGTTCTTCCTTCCGTTCTTTCATTTAATTTAAGGAATAGTTTCATTAGGGTTTTCTTCTTATCGCCCAAATGGGCTCTGAGACTCATTTTCCTCTATAGCCAATTTTCCTTCACACTGTTCTCTAAGTGTCGTGTCAAAAGGACCTCCACTTTTAACCTGACATGTTTCCTTGTCCTGGGTGAATATCAGGTGATGTTTTTTTTCTTCAATCGATATGGCACCATGGACCCTACCACAAAGGTTGTACATTCACTGTAGTCCTCAGGAGAACGGTTTCTTTCACATAATGGGTTCCTCTGTAGTCTTCTGGTCACCCACTTGAAGGTCAGCCACTGTCCTCTGAAAGACTTCCATTGACCTCTAGCGGTCAAGGTCAAACTGTCCTTCAAATCTTACAGCTGTTCTTCAAATGTAAACCACTGTTCCTCGAAAGTCACCCACTGACCTCCAAAAGTCACCGCTGTCCTATGAAGGTCAACCACTGTTTTCGAAGGTCACCCACTGACCTCAGAAGGTATCCCTCTGTCCTCCAAAGGTCACCACTGTCCTATGAAGGTCAACCACTGTTATTTAAAGGCCACTCACTGACCTCAGAAGGTATCCCTCTGTCATCCAAAGGTCACCACTGTCCTCCGAAGGTCAACCACTGTTCCTTGAAGGTCACCCACTGACTTCAGAAGGTATCCCTCTGTCCTCCAAAGGTCACCACTGTCCTCCGAATGTATCCCTCTGACCTCCAAAGGTCACCACTGTCCTCAGAAGATATCCCTCTGTCCTCAAAAGGTCTTCCATTGTCCCTTGAAGGTCAACCACTGTTCTTTGAAGGTTACCCACTGTCCCTCGAAGGTCAACCTCTGTTCTTCAAAGGTCACCAACTGACCTCCGAAGGTATCCCTCTGTCATCCGAAGGTCACCCACTGTCTCCTCCAGTGTTTTTAGGTCACCTACTGTTCATCTTTAGAGTGGGATAGCATGAAAGAAACTCTGAGTAGGAGACATCGTGAGAGAGCCAATACTTTTAAGGGCTAATTAATCAATCAGACGCTCCTATGCTTTGTACCCTTCACAGTGTACAGCTGACATTGCGCTTCCTGATTTTTCTAAATTACCCTGATCACGAGTAGGGCACAACTCTGATTGGCCCCTGCCTGACTGACGAACTCAGCTGCTTTTCTTGTTCATTTTTAATGATAATTGTGAAAACAGGGCTCTGCTAGCTTCACTCCCTATAGTCCTGATAACGACGCTGCTGTTTGTACTTCGGCAAGACCCTCCTCTGAAAGTCGACAAGACTGATTGGACAGAATGGGTTTGTCATTATTTTGAAGAGGGTGTAAGCTTCTCACTTTGTAATGTCCTTGATTTCCATATTCTTCCAAATTATTCAAATCTTGCTTATAGTGGTCAATTTGTTTTAATTGCTGTATTTTGGCAAAGGAGCTTTCCAAATTGATATTTGTTACAAAATAATGCTTTAACCGACACAAGATATGTACCGGTACTTTTTCACCCTCAAGAAAAAAATGTGTGATGTAGAACTGGGGGGTGTTTCACAAAGCCTTTTTTCAATGACAAATATAAAAAATCAGTGACAAATCTGCTGATGACCAATCAGAAGCAGGGATTATCAGTAGCTTATAACAAAAACTGTAATTTGTCACTGATGACAAGTTTTATGAAAACACCCCCCTGGTCTAGAAAAGCTACCTGTCTACAGTGGCCATAATGATATTGTCTGTTTTCCCTGGGTGGCCTCAATAGACAGGTATTTCTGTACTACCATCAAACAAACAAACAAATAAATAAACATAAAAAAACATATGTGTTTTGTTGGTACATTTCACCTTGTCTGCTCTGGGTGGTCTTTGGACAGTTTAGTATAAATCCAATCTAACAATACAAAGGTGATGAATAAAAGCAAACCAACCAACAAACGAACAAAATAACAAAGAGATGAACAAACAAACAAACAAACAAACATTTATATATTTTTACCTCATCCACCTTCTCTGTTAATTATCGGCTGTCTTTGCACGTAGTCAAGGAAATCAATTACAGTTATTACTGGTAACTAAAAAGCACACAAATAGACAAAACAAACAAACAAACAGACAAACAAACGAACAAACACAGGATAAGTTTTTGTGGTAGGTATCTCAGATATGGGTGGTCTTTGGACAGTCCTGTACCGTAATCAAATCTATCAATAAGGTAGTGTGCAAATCACCCCTTACACTATTGGTGTCCCCTAGATGTCCCCAGACAGCCTACCATAATCACATTTGCCTACCATCTGTGAATCTACCTGTACTAGAGTTATTTTCGAAATTTGTTTTTGTTGTTGTTGAGATGAGGACCAGCTACATGTAACACTATTTTGAGGTAACCTTGGCTTGAGAAAATACTACATGTTGAGATCCAGACCTCTTTTCTTAAAAAGCCGGAGTGTTGGCTCAGTCAGTAGAGCCTCCGCCTCACAACCGGGAGGTCGTGGGTTCAAACCCCGGCCGCGTCATACCAAAAGATGTAAAAAGATGGATGTTGTTGCTACCTTGTTTGGCGTTCAACAATAAGGGATAGAGCAACGTCGACCTGGCGCTGCTCAGTGGCTGCCGGGCTCACGATCGATTGGGCAAAAAGAATTTCTGTTTCGGTTTAATAAAATGTGGAGTGGACTATTAGACTATTATTATTATTATCAATCATTGCATCAAAATCATGAACCCAGTGCATTGTTTTTTGTTTTTTGTTTTTCTTAAAGTGCATAGAGACATGCAATTTGCCTATGTGTGATGCGCTATATAAAAATGTTTAATTATTATTGGCATTCTTATGAACCGATAAATCAATGTAAGAAATAATTGGTTTAATAACAATCTGTTTGTATTTAAAGGGAAGTTGAGGAACTTGCATATTAAAAAAAAAAAAAAAAGAAGAAAATTGCCAACTTTCTTTTCGATATTTGACCCTTTGTCGTTCCAACCCAACTTATACAATGTTAAAATGAATGAAATTTGAGTTCCAGAAGAACCTCTCAAAAAACATTCTTACCGGACCATCATAGTTTAAACATAAGTTTGCACAAAATGAAAGTTTTGAACAGCAATCCACTTATGTTTTCTCACATTTAAACATTATGTTGACTTTCATCATTTATTTGTTATCTTAAAATTTCAGTGTCAATTTATTTTGATCCCGTCATTTCTGTGAGGACTTACTTTCTTCATCATGAGAACTTGAAATTTCCTTTTAAAAGTGATGTTCGTACAATTAATAGACAGTGATAGCTGTTCAGCGCAGTCGACAAACATGCACCTTCTGATGGGATCTCAAGCCATTCTACCCTTTGTAGTTGTGACGAAAACCTGGTCTGGGAAAAATGGGGGAGAAAAGGTTAAACTCATGAATGCAAACTTTTTCAACACAAAGAGTGTCTTTGTGTCGTGTTTTCATGATGGATCTGTGAGTAGAGTTGTCTGTCTGACAACTTTTTTTGCCTCCCCATTTCTGCAAGGTTCTGGAATCATCAAAATGATAAGGAATTTGGCCAAGTTTCGGTCAAAGTAACAAGCACTGTACACAGAAAGATGTATATGGGACTGCACAAACATGTGGCATACAAATGCGGCCCTCATTTTTAAGTGGTTACATGTCATATTTAGAATATGAAGGCATTCAAAGAGCCATGGTTTTGAGGGGACATCTTTCTCTGATGTTCAAACACTTGCATAATTAACAATGAAAACCCTCACAAATTATTTTTCACCTCTCCCCAGAACTCAACCTTCTCTTTAAATATTCCAGTCTAGCATGCGAGCCACTAATGCTCTTTCTTTCGTATCCCTTAATCCTTTTCCTTCATTCTCCTGCCCCGATCTCATTCAGGAAACATGGTTAGACTTCCGTATTGTCACAAGGTTAGCAATATTTCCTTTTCTATCTCGCTTTCCACTTTACAAAATCATTATTCACAAGCGATACTACATGTATGTGCTTGGTCATGGAAGATTTCATGTCTAACCGCTAATTTTTCCTGTTGTAAGAATTTTGAAATTCCATGGGACAATTTTATAGTTTCCGCTAATTTTTCCTGTTAAACCTTGTTATTAATCTTGCTGGACAAGCTTTAATACACTCAAGTAGTGTATTTAAGAGTTTAGTAATTTGGAGTGTTTAGTTTTCCTAGTGTAATGATTTTAAATCTCATGGAACGAGTTTACATAAAGTCTAGTGGAAGATTTCCTGCTATTTTTTGTTAACGTTGTTATAATTTTCTATCAATCAAGTTTACCAGTAACTGGAAAAGGGGGGGGGGGTACTACTGGCATGCATTTATTACACAACAAGCGCGTAGCCATGATTTGATTTTAGGGGGGGCGGTAGTGAGCACGCAAAGCGTGCAAATCACTTAAAGGGCGCGAAGCGCGCTCCCTAGGGGGGGGGGGGGGGGGTGGGTGCAGGGAGGGCGCGGAAGCTTTGAAAGAAGATGATTCGTTGTACATTTCTCGACTCATAATCCTTGTCTGAATTCAGTCCGCCCCTCCTGCGCGGAGCGCGGAAGCTTTGACGTATTATTAGACAAAGAAAACGATTTGTTGTACCTTTCCCGACTCTTAATCCTTATTTGTATTCAGTCCCCCTCCCGCGGAAGCTTTGACGTTTCATTAATCCCTATCTGAATTCAGTTTCCTCCTCTCCCGCGCAAAGCGCTGAGACTTTGAAGTTTCATTACATTATTAGAGAAAGCTAGACGACTCAAAGTACCGTTCTCGACTCTTAATCCTTGTCTGAATTCCGCCCCCCCCCCCCTCTCGCGCTAAACTTTGACGTTTCATTAAATTATTAGAGAAGAAGAATATCGGTTGTACGTTTCTCGACTCCTAATCCTTGTCTGAATTCAGTCCCCTCCCCCCTCCTCCTGCGCGAAGCTTTGTCGTATTATTAGACAAAGAAGACGATTCGTTGTACCTTTCCCGACTCTTAATCAATATCTGTATTCAGTTTTCCCCCCTTGACGTTTCATTAAATTATTAGAGAAAGAAGATGATTCGTTGTACCGTTCTCGACTCCTTTTCCCTTTTTCTTCCTACGTCCTCTTACTTTTTTCTTCTCTTTATCTCTCTTTTTTTGGGGGGGGGGGGACTGCCCCCACCGCCCCCCTGGCTACGCGCCTGTTACACAACTTGTGCCCCCCCCCCTTTTTGAGGTGAACGCTTTTCTCTTTCTTGTTTGTTAGTAAATTTGGGAATATTTTTCCCCCTCCTTAAGAAATGAAGGATCTGCCTCTTCACAAATAATACGAAAGAGCTGTCTTGTAGGGTATTCATGTACAACTATAGTGTTAGATTGAATAATTCTCCATTTTCTTTTTTGCTGGAAAATGTCATTTGACAGGTTCGCTCCTAGACAGTACAATTTATTTCACTCCTTGAATAAAACAACCTCTATCTTGAATCTTGTGGAAATCTCATATCTGATGAAATTCTTTTGGTGCAGTTATTAAGAAAAGAAAATCTTTAAAGAGAAGAAAATGTAAAAATGAATTATCGTAGGTGTGAAATGGTTTAAAAAAATGGATATTCAACAGAACAGAAACAAGATTCAATTAAATTCAAATGAACATATTTTCTTCCATTCAATTTAACAACATATTTGACATCTGTTCAAACAATACAATTTATACGTAGGAACATAAATATAATTGAAGAATTTGTATTACAAGGAAGAAGGCGCGAAACCCGATAAGCCGAGCTTGTAATGGGTACGCCCGAATACACAAATACAATTATACATATCAATTAATGTGATGGAAGTGGGAATTGACGAAATGGAGGGAAAATAGGAATATAGGAGAATGCCTGTAGGCTAGTATTGGAAGGTTAATTAGGAATGAACAAAAAGGATACAATAACGAGGATCTAAAAAGGGAATTTCAGGGGTTAATGACTAAAGAGGAGATAGAGAAAGATTAAAAGAAGAGGTGATATGATTGAGAAGGGGTATCGTAAAGATAAAACGATGTAGAGCTGTTTATGATGATAACAAAGTTGTCATCATATCTCCGCGATGCCCCCGTGACCTGGTTTTCATTCTGTTGGATGGGAACCCCCCTCTAAGCACAATGGACGAGTCCGCAAAGTGCACCTGAACCTAGGACTAGTGGGATTGTTCCATTATGCCCACCAGCTATGGTGGATTTATATCCCCTCGCTGGCTGGCTGGCTGGCTGGCTGGCTGAGTCATAAACCCAGTATTAACATGCAAATAGTGACCTGGATCTTCCAGCTCTGATTGGCCACTCCAGGCTTGGGGGCTGACCTGAAACTGACCCCAGAGGTATTCAAGGTCAAGCCCAATGTGTGCATGGTTTGGGAGCAAAAGAGTTGGGGAGAGAGACGGAGAGATGGAGAGAGATGGGGAGAGAAAGAGAGATGGGGAGAGAGATGGAGAGAATGCTGGGTATCAGTGTGTAAGGGGTATTGAAAGCCAAGGCCTTGTCTGCTAAATATTGAGTGTTATCTGTGTGTGAACAAGCCAGCATGAAGCGCGAGTGCCTTGTGTAGGACAACGAGCAAACCCACAAATAAACACAAGCACACACTCACACATGCACACATACACACCACAGTCGTTGGCCATCCAAAGCCTTCGCAAGAGTGAGGGCTCGTTTACCTCTCTCCACCTATCTCCCTCTCTCCACCTCTCTTATCTGTCTCTGCTGCGACAAATGGCTGCCTGGCCTGGCCCTATGATGGAGTGACGTACAACCTCTCGGCCGTCCCAACACCACATGGTGCTTCTCTCTCCCCCTTTCGTCATACTCATAGTCGAGGCATTGTTTGGTCACGCAAGGACAACCAGGCCCCCCCTCGCCCTCTCCATTCAAACCGGGGGCAAACCGTTGCAACCCTTCACTGTGTACCAATTACCCGGCCGCAAGGCGCAAGGGGTTACCAAAAAAGACGTGCTTTGAAGTCGTGTGTTATTGTTACCCTCCCACCCTCTCCCCCCCCTTCTCTCTCTCTATCTCTCTCAGCCTCTCTCTCTCTCGTCAAACGTCCCCCGACCGCTCTCTCCTCAAGTGACTTGCCTATGTGAATGTCACTGGGAGAGGTGTGCTTCCAGTCGTCCCGCGACCTAAGCCCTTGGGTAGTTGTCTCGCCGCCGCCGCAAGCTACGTAGCTGCAAGGGGAGAAACAGCGGTGTGTCGTCCTCGTCGTATCAGTCGATGGAGTTAATAACCCCACAACAGCTCTGGGTGGACTCTTAAAAAGAGAGTACACAAAACACATACCAACACAGCTGATGTTTCTGGAGTGGATCTAGCTAGCTGCCAATGACTATGATAGCACGCTGTCATGCTTGATCCATCGGATTGACTCTCACCTCTTGATCCTTGCACGAAGGAACCTTGTTACATTGATTGGTCAAAGGAGAAATCGTATTACCTGGATCAAACCAACCCTCGAAAATGGCTAGATAGTTCATCACAGATCCATGAACTTTATATGATATTATCTCTGTCTCAATTTCAGTATACAACATTGGAATTACAATAAATATTACTCCAGATTGGATCGGGATAGTACATCGCTTGGAGATCTAGCTGGGAGCACACACACGTTTATCAACCCTGTGGTTTCCAACTCTGGCATTTCTTGTGCGGCTCAGGGAGAAAGAGACAGTAACAAATTGGAGTTCTATTTTATGAGGATTGATGCTGGAGAGTCGCTGAAGATTTATCGTTTCTATCTCGGCTATTGTTAATACCGATGTTCATAAAGTGATCGTGCAGGTAAACTATTCGTGGATGCAGAGAGTAGCTCTTCATTGTCTTCGCAGTGCGGGGGAATGCTTTGTTCGTGCATCGTCTACAAAACGAATTCTTTTTTTTGTAGTTGAAAGATTCAATGCTAAGGTGTAAAGATTCCTGCATTTTTCATACCCAGGATCCCAATTGATATGGTTTATAATGAATGTCTATCTAGGTTATTCATCATTAAATTTGGATACTCCTTTTTCAAAGGGCTTTTTGAACAAAACATCCTTTCTGCATTTAATGGATAAAATTGTGTTAAGCTTGCAAGAATTGGTCTGAACCGATTCTGGAGTATACCGATCGTCTGCAAGAGATACACATAAACGCTATCTTGAATCTGTTCTTATATCCGACTCGACTTTGAGATTTGGTGTTGCAATCAACGTTTCATTGGATGCTTGGATTTGTATTTTGACCATGCTGGCTAGACACACGGTTGATAGCACCCGCTGCAGTAGCCCCTCCTCTATCCTGCAAAGAGTAGCCATACAGAACATCCCTCAAATTAACCGCTCTCACGAGGATATGCAAATAGGTGAGTTCACACAGCTCTAATACATAACATTCATATAATCTTTAATCTCTGTATTTCTACCTCGTTTTTAGTATATTTAAGGAACTTTTTATGTAAATTTTATTATTTTTGGGAATAACCTTGATAGGCCATTGGCCTCTGTTTTTTCCCCACCACATTATGATTTAAATTGTACTTTTTTTTTTTTTTTAATCAAATGTGGAAATAAAACTTGAACTTGAACTTGTCAAAGGGTCGTTTCATTGTCAAAATTTCTCTGATTTGCTTTTGCCCTGTGTTTCGGGGGAGAAATTCACTTTCATACTCGAAAAATATGAAAAAAGTGAGTCCGTGCAAAGCTTGTATGATGAATATTACCAGTGCAGTCAAACTCAAAGGTCTGTTTCTTTTTTTGAAAATCCCCCCCCCCCCCCACCTTAGGCAAAATATTCACCTACACTCTTGTGTGAAGTTTTTTTTAAAGATTGGTAGGAGAGATATATTTGATATTCCATAGATCTTTGTGATATTGCAGAGACTCCTTTTGTTTATTTTCTACCCGTAGCTAATACATTTATGGATTTATTGATTTATCTTCAAAACTAGATGATGATTAATTTAAGGTAAAAAGCTTGTCAAAAAGTTGATTTTGTAATATTGGTAGTTGTAACAAATCGTCTGCTGAGCGCCAGAAGGTGTTAAATACAGCTGACTCTGTGTTTGTTTAAGAGATATGTTTGAATATCCTTCTGCTCTTCATCTGATGGTGTTTGCATGAGGATTGTCAGATATAGCAACATCCAATGGGATGAACCGTTGTCTGTTCGTTTGTAATGATATGAAAAAAAATGCAATGTTTGAGGAAAGGACTAAAGGCAACTTTGTCAATATACGGTGAATATTATTATCAAATTTACCAAATTGTCTCCTTCCACATAAAGACCTAAAGTGGAGAACCATATCGAGTTCTGAAACCTCCTAAAAAGGCATCCTGGCATTATTGAAATCCTATCATTTGTCAGACCTCTGTCTTGACTCTCAGGAGAAATATGGAAATGCTACTAATATATTTTAGGAATGAATTATAATGAAATTTCATATCATATCTGGGAACAACATTGAATCCGACATGTGGAAAATCTGATCGGAAGTTCTGGATTTCAAATAACGGCGGCGACAATCTGTTTAAATATCTTGTTGTGGCCTCATTATCAACGTTCTTCGGTTGGGAGGCGGACAGTGCTTTTCATTGAGATTCAGAACGGCTGGCTTTCCCCCCTATGACATGTGTAGTTGTAGTGCCGAGGGCTTTGACTAGTTAACACAAAAGGCAGGGCTGGGAGAGGAAGTTGTTGTGTGTAACTAGCTATTGAGGGCATGCCTTTGAAAACCCTTTTGTGTGCTGGGGTCAGGGTTAGCTGGCTTTTAGAGTAGAGTGCAGAAGAATTAACAGAGCTGTAGAGCTGGGAGCTTTGTATGCTGTGGATAGTACTTTTAAAAAGGTAGTGTCTAGAGGGAGGGTGGGAGGGGGGAAGGGGGAGAGAGGGAGGGAGGGGGAGAGAGGGAGAGAGAGAGAGAAGGGGGAAGGAGGGAAGGAGGAGGAGAGGAAGGAAGATGGAGAGAAGGGGGAGGGAGGGAGGGAGGGAGGGAGGGAGGGAGGGAGAGGGGGAGAGGAAATAGTGAGAGAGCAAAGACATACACTGCTATTACTGAAGAGTACATACTGTATATCTGATAATACATGACATTGAATATCAGGGTTAATTAGATTGATATCAATCGGAACCAATTTGTGATTTGATATCAACTCTTTATACAGAGCCTATGCATGCAGATCACACAGTAGTAGAGTTGGGAAGCTAAATCTAATATTGGATGGGACACTTGCCTACTGCCCCCAAATCCAATCTACCAATGAAGGAAAAATATGTTGACTCTCATGTAATATCACACAAATCCAGTTTGGACAATGTTAATAGTAATCAAATGGCATGCAATATATTTTGTTTCCAGTTTCATTCTAATCAAGGAAAAAATTACTTTAACAGTTTCGGGGGCTACTTTTCAATCTTGCTTGCATGAAAATAACACTCTTTAATTTGTTTTGCATCGAACTCTATGCAAAATTTTGGGGCTCTTTTATGACTTTTGGGGGCTCTTTTAGGCATTTCGGGGGCTAATTTGCCCAGAGCACCATGTATTTTTTCCCTGATTCTTAACAATGTATAGAATTGAGCTTTGAGAGATAAGTAACATTGACATATCTTGGATATTTACACAGCATCAATCAAAAGCGTTGAGACTTTGCCTCTTGTGACTGCAGTGAACATAATCTGGCATGTGTAATTACAAATCAAATAAGGTATATCTTCTTGAACTTTGAAACGGCTGCCTCTCGAAGGTCGGGGGTCAAGTGGTCGTTGAGGCGTACTTCAGAAAGAATTGGAAGCTACGATGATATTGCGGTGCATGTTCACGTACGATGAAAGCAAACACGAGCGGCAAACTTTTCGAAAAGTTTGCATAGGAATATGGGCTCAATGATAATGAGAGCATATGCTGTAGAATGATGTACGATGGGCATTTACACTAGGGAGAAGTGATAAAACATTGGTATTAAACTGTACAAAACAGCATTTTTTGTAGAGGTGTCGTGGTCTAGTGCTATTCATGTACAATGTATGCATCACTGGACTGTGGATTACACGATTCGAGTCCTGCCACGGTACCAATGTCCTTAATCAAGACATTTATCTGGTACCTGTTAGGAATTTATTCCTTGATTGCTTGTATAGTTGTTGTGTCTTAGGGCAGCGAAGCTAGTGCCAGGGTAATAATACTACTCTGTATGTGCCTTGAGCATCCCGTGGGATGGATACATGTATGTGCACAATATGATTTGGGAAATAATCCCGAAGTTACAAATTGCGTCTTCATCAGCTTGAGATTCGGCCTCGGAACTTGAAACTCGACCTTGTTTAATTAGCTCGAGATATTTGGCTCAGCGTTCGCGCAGAGTGCGAGTCTTCGGTCTGGTGAGGACGCACCGGACAAATGGCTGGATAGTTTGCTAAATAGTGGGATATTTTGCAAACTATCCCAAGATATCTTGGGATGACAATCCAGACCAAATATCCCGCTAATTGCAACTTCGGGCTGATGAAGACGCATATTAGCTGGATAGTTTGCGACTTGGGATAGTTCAAATAGCGGGATATTTGGCAATCTCGAGCTAGACAAAGACAGGCCTAATGAGGTCATTCTAATGTCATTAGGAATGTTGTATTAAAAATTTAGTGTTTAGGAAGTTGGTTTCCACTGTTCATGGTCAACCGATGATAGGGGCATTGCTTGAGTGTAAAACATTGGCTGAAAAGAGTTGGCTGTTACATCAGTGCGCACCGATCATACGGCCCAGCCCGTTATATAGATTTTTAATAAAATAAATGATGATTAGAGAAGTGATAATTTGTCATGCTTAACAGTATATTCGTTTCAAGTGATGCTCAAACCCATCTTATTCACTGTATGATATTTTGTTTGATGGCATTTTGTTACACAACATTTGGACAAGAAAAAATAGATGTAATCGCTTGTGGTATATCGTTAAAAGAAAGTTTAGCTTAGTTTGAACGGGAATTCAGTTGAGTCCATGTTTGAAGCATATATTTTGTTTTATCACATATTGTTATAACATTTGGAGGATAAAAATACATGTAATCGCTTGTGGTAAATCGTTAAAAGATAAGATTAAGTTTTGCTTAGTCTGAATGGGGTCAGTTGAGTCCATGTTTGAAGCATATATTTTGTTTCATGACATTCTGTTAACATTCAGACAAGAAAAAAATGTTATTACTGGTGGTATATTACTACGTATATTAGATAAGTTTTGCTTAGTCTGAATGGGGTTAGTTGAGTCCTTGTTTGATGCATATCCACGCCAATGAAAGGAGGCGTATGTAAACATGAGCTTAGCTATCAATCAAGGAGCGACATACTTTCGGTTTGTCTTCTTTCCATTAGAAAGTGGACACCTGCCATTCAGGTTGTAAGAGCAAACCAAACGGATTTCATCAGAACTTTGTGATTACAGCCACTGGGCCTATAGATACTCATAATTATTGGGTATTCTTATATCACTAGGAAACCAGCAAATTTATTCCATTGTTGGAGCCCTTTTTCAAATTATGTACCGACCCCCGCTTGTATTGAACCTAGCATTTTATTAATTACATGTATTATTTTTCTAGTACGGAGCTACTCTTATATGTTACAGTACACTGGAGCTGGCAGTGGAAAACTTCGGAAGAGTTTTGGGACACTGATTTAAAACAACAAAAACAGCAACAATAATGTAGTGTATGAAAGTCTCATCGGAAATGCTCTTTAACAATAATGAATTTTAAAAAGAGCTCCCAGAACAAAACAAAAAAACTTCCAAAAACAACAATAATAAAGAAACAAACAAAAGGGTATAGGGCCTATTTCATAGTGCAAATACTTATCATTATTAATATTGTTCTGTTGTATGAGACGATTACTGGAGAGTGTACCAGGAGGGGAGGGGGTGAGAGGAGGGGGAGGGGGGGGGGGGGGGTTGGGGGGCAGGGCTGCATAAGGTGACCTACAATGTGTAGACCACTTGGAGGCATTTCCTACCACAACCCCCAACAGTGCAGGTTGATGTCTTCAACAATAGCAATCATTACAACATGTTTATATTGCCAGTATGATGTGCAGCCTTTGGGCTGAACGCTAGTAACTCCTGCTGTGTCCATTACAACATGGTCACTTACAGTGTACAGCCATCACAGGCTAGATTCATGAGAAGTCATTTAATTTTTACTATTTCTAAAACTCCAGAAGATTTCTCGGGTAGTTGAGGTTTTAATAGTTCTAATTAAATCAATACATTTGTGGTTATAAGACCAGAAACTTTATGCAATTTTGATTCATTTATTGAGCAATATCTGTGTATTGATGAAAATCCATTTGGTTCAAACTTCAAACCCTTTTTTTTTTAAAAATGAAAGAAAACCCATCTATAAACTCACATTTAATGTTGGGGATGTCTAAATTCTGAAGAACTTTTCAAAAGAACAAGAATATTCATATTTGAGGGTTCATCCATAGACAGTATGGATGTGGTTTAGAACAAAAAATGTGAGAAAGCAAAATGAGCGAACGATTTTTGCTGTACAATGATTTCCTGTCATTTTAAGCCCAATTTGACTTTGTTGTTCTGTTGCATGTATTCAATAATAATTCATATGACTTCTCATAAATAAATTATTGTGATAGGGGGCTCTTCTTTAAATTTATCGTTTGATTTTTGAAGGGTGGGGGGCAAATTTCTCTCAGCCGCCCTAATTTTGTTCTTACTGTACAAGTGTAAATGTTTTCCCTTTCCCTGTTTCATATACAGTTACATGTAGTTCACTGTTCATGTAACATACCGTAAATCTCAGTGTAAAAGGCACACTTTTTTGCCGCCGAAAAAAATTTGAAAGTCGGGGGTGTGTCTTATACACAGGTACAGAAAAAAAAAGTATATATATATATTATTTTTTTTAAGTTTCGATTTATGGCGCTATGCCTGGCAATGTCTCCCATCTTGGTTTGAAAGTAATAGATTTTTTTTTTTTTTCTTCCCCGAAATAGGGGTGCGCCTTATACACTGAGATTTACGGTACATGAATAGTATGAAATGGGCTCACCATGTGACAGAGTACTTCTTGTATTATGAAAGGCAAATTGCTTTTTCAGCGTAGGAACAACAAATCGATTCATGTTTCAAAGTCGCTGATTGGAGGACGGCATTCGGAAATGGAATCTCTATGGTATTATGTTGATGATTGATTGCCAGGTGATCCACTAATGAAAAGTTGGTCTACCTTGGGTTTAAAGGCCTTCTGTTACATTACTAGCCGATGTAAAACTGGAAACTTTCACAAATTTTAAAGCAACTACCGGTAATGTTCCTTATTTTCCCACAAAAAGCCATTTTCAAACCCTTTCGTTTTGAGGGAAGTTCTAAATAAGCACTGTCTTTCGAATGCCGCTGGACTTTAACCTTTTCATTTTCACCTTTAACCTTTGCATTTTCACCTTTAACCTTTTTATTTTCACCTTTAAGGAGGGCCATTATCATAGCAAGAAAGTTTTGCCCATTGCAAAACATTAGTTTTGTGTTAAAGGGATATCAAACTTTGATAGCAAACCACTCTACACTACAGGAAAGCAGATAAATCACGAAGTAGACTGGTGAAGAGAAAGTTATGAATGATTGAAAGTTGTAATCACTATAGGTACGCTATCCATAATACATTTTGAGTAGTGCCCCATGGGAGCTGGTACTTAAAGGTACTATGTCCCATTTGCAGGCCAAAAAATAAAAAAGTTAAATTCCAACTGCATTTGAAAGATAATACTAATTTAGAACTTCCCTAAAAAAGATGGGGTTTGAAAATGTCTTCAAGTGGAAAAATAACGACTATTATTTGTCAAATCGACTTTAGGGCTATAGAGCCCAAAAGTAATAGTCTTGATTTTCAGACAATTGTACCGAATGGTCATACATTTTATGCTGCGCAAAGATTCAATCGGTTTAATCTTGGCCATCACAAGAAGTGGGTTATTGATGTAGACAAATGCTCATGTACCCTTTACAACTCTTTTCATGTTTGTTATTACCAAAGAAGAAAAAAGCCAGTCAGTCACTCAATTGTGTCTGACAGTGAAGTCTAGCAAGTAAACAGGTTTCCTTGCATAATTTGAATATGAGGACACTGCTAACGTTTAAATTTCACAGATAGGACATACACGACATATTCATAATTCCTGCAAAGTTCTACAGCATTTGAGGTTGGCTGCAAAAGGGACATAGTACCTTTAAGAGAAAAAACATAAATTAATGATATTTTTGTACTTGACAATTAAAGAGATATCCTCTCCGCGGCTACATCACAATCCATCGGCCAATCTGTGTGGTTTCATATTTCAAACATTCATATGTTTGTTATTA
This sequence comes from Strongylocentrotus droebachiensis, assembly GCA_035222895.1. NCBI lineage: Eukaryota > Metazoa > Echinodermata > Echinoidea > Camarodonta > Strongylocentrotidae > Strongylocentrotus > Strongylocentrotus droebachiensis. The sequence continues at coordinate 84,922 of JAVYIG010001766.1, forward strand.
TTGATCCAATTTATCTCAAACTTTCGTCACTCTTTTTATCTCATTTTTCTGCTTTCAATGTCATTCAAATGAATTTTTACAAGGGTGGGATTGCCCTTAAATTGTAGAAAATGTTATTTCGCTGGATGAAGCTTTTGCAAATCTGAACCACTTATGAAAATCGTGAACATTAAATGCATGTGAGAGTTTGTGGTTGTAGAGTAACCAAATTATTGCCTTTGTTTATTCTAGTTTTGTCTATTTCAAGTTATATGGATAGTTCAACAATCTTGAGCAGTGAAGGAGACATATTGTAAAATCAGGTCGATGTTACTATTAAACGCGATCACAACTAAACAAAAATAATAAGTCAAGGACAATTTCAATACCCTATTGTTTGTCTCATAGAAATCATGCTTGGATTACGCAATACATCATTGTACTGTTGGCAGATTTAATTAGGTGACGCACAAGTCTGTTGAAATTGCCTCGGGTTGATTTTGAGAAGGTAATTGCTGTCGTGTTTGTTAGAAAATATCTAGTTAATAGTAATCATGTCACTCAAAATCATTCCTGAGGATACAATCTGAAGAAGAATAAAAGAAAAACATCATCCACAGTATTGCTGTTTACAAACAGTCGAGACTCTGGGGCAAATTGCACAATAGGCACATTTACACTTGCCAAACGCCGTTTTAATAAATCATCAATTTTGTTTGATTACCGTACCTTTTACACTACTGGAAAAACCCATAACAAATTGTTGAAGCTAAATTGCTCATACCTATTTTGGGGGTGAGCAGTGCCCACGTGCCACTCCTCAGTGCCCCGTATGTGAGCAAAAAATTGGTATCTTACAAAAATTTGCATAAATTTGCACTGCAAAAATTGCTGAAACTTTGGCAGGCGTTTCACAAAAACCACACTCGGAAGGTATAAGGTGGATATTTCAATTTTGATTTTGATTTTTTTTTTTTGGATTTAATTTTTTTTTTTTTTTTGGTCGTGTTTGCTGATGCAACTACCTGCGAAACACCAGGGACCTGTTTCAAAAAGGCTTTTTTTTCAATGACAAATAACAAAAATCAGTGACAAATCTGCTAATAGCCAATCAGAAGCAAGGATTTCAGTAGCTTATAACACAAATTGTCATTTGTCACTGATGACAAGTTTTGTGAAATACCCCCCTGAATGTGAGAAAAATTGACAGATTTGGTTACAGTAGGCGTGTCTGCACTATCTCGAGATTGCCAAATATCCAGCTATTTTGAACTATCCCGATCGAAACTATCCAGCTATTTGCGTCTTCATTAGACCGAAGTGGCAAATTAGCTGGATAGTTGGTCGGGATAATATCCCAAGATATCTCGGTCTAGTTTGCAAAATATCCTTCTATTTCCGAACTAGCGGGATAGTTTGCGACCGTCTTCATTAGACCGAAGTACGGAGTCAATTATCCCGATCCCATCATGCACAACGATTTCCGGTTCGCACATGCGATCTATACCGCTCAGCGCTGACCTCGCAACCACTGACCTCGAGTAAACACGGAAAACCGCAAACTAGACCGAGATATCTTGGGATATTATCCCGACCAACTATCCAGCTAATTTGCTACTTCGGTCTAATGAAGACGCAAATAAGCTGGATAGTTTGCGATCGGGATAATTCAAATAGCTGGATATTTGGCAATCTCGAGATAGTGCAGACACGCCTAGTGTAAATGCAGCTTCATCTACTGAATTCCTGTTGACAAAATAGCCAGACTCATGGGCAAATCGCACAATGTTTTCCTTTGAAAAGGGTTTAGTCTCTGACCTTCACCTCGGTCTCCCCAGGTATATGATGTTTGTTATTCCGCTATGTAATGAGGCAAGAGGATGGCTGAGATAGTAACAGCTAAAGTGCTACTGGGTGTTAAGTAAAGCAAGCCAGATTTGCGTTCTATTAGTAGGATGAAGAAAAGTACATATACCAGAATTAGATTGTACAGTGAAATATTTTAAGAAATGTTGTGATATTACACTGTTTTTCATGCTGAAAATGGCAGTTTAAGGAACAATTATCCCTAATTATCAACACATTCACAGTGCATGTCTTGCCCAAGAATCTAACTGCTGCAGTAATACTTGCCCTATTAAATATTTAAAGAGACTTAGTAAAATTGTAGAGATGAGAAAAATGGTTCTAAGATAGTGACTTCAATGCTAGATGTACAATTAAAATGAACCAATGATCCTGTGTTATGAAGCTATCGTGAATCGAGATCTCTAGAAAGTTTATGATTTTATCTGAATTTGATGTAATTGCTGAGTAATTAGCAACAAAATTATATCACCTTCATTTTGGGTTCATTAAAAATAAAAATCCCCTACAATGTACATGTATGTGCACATCCATATTAGCATTTTAAAGGTACTATGTCCCTTTTGCAGCCAACCTCAAATGCTGTAGAACTTTGCAGGAATTATGAATATGTCATGTATGTCCTATCTGTGAAATTTAAACGTTAGCAGTGTCCTCATATTCAAATTATGCAAGGAAACCTGTTTACTTGCTAGACTTCACTGTCAGACACTATTGAGTGACTGACTGGCTTTTTTTCTTCTTTGGTAATAACATACATGAAAAGAGTTGTAAAGGGTAAATGAGCATTTGTCTACATCAATAACCCACTTCTTGTGATGGCCAAGATTGAACTGATTGAATCTTTGCGCAGCATAAAACGTATGACCATTTGGTACAATTGTCTGAAAATCAAGACTATTACTTTGGGGCTCTATAGCCCTAAAGTCGATTTGACAACTAATAGTCGTTATTTTCCCACTTTAAGACATTTTCAAGCCCCACCTTTTTTAGGGAAGTTCTAAATTAGTATTATCTTTCAAATGCAGTTGAAATTTAACTTTTTCATTTTTTTGGCCTGCAAATAGGACATACATGTAGTCCCTTTAAAGTTCATGTGATATTCAACAACTTCAAACAGATAAGCACTTTTATTTTTTTTCAGATAACCCAGTGACTTCATAAGGATGACTCCTAAGCTATAGTTTCTCCAAAATTGTAGTTGTTTTTATAAATTTGCCTCTATAATGGTAATGCAGAGGTAGTTGATTACATGTACATATTATGAACAAGTAAAGTTTATGACATTTTTACATCATTTAGGGTGTGCCTTGGTCTAGAGATCAATTGGTCCAAGTTTTAAGTCTTGCTGCAGCTATTAACTTTGTTGGCAAGTGATTAACATTATTCATAATCAAGAATAATAATGACGAAGAAACACTTTAATTTATTAGCCTATTACATGAAGTCCTCTTTTATGAGCCCAACGACCTAGACCTGGCTAGACCTGAAAATTCTTTGCATTATTTTTTCAGTTAATTAACGTGCATGGCCACGCGTTTCCTCCCCCCATATGGCAGGATTGGCTTTAATGATGGTTTTGTCAGCGAGCGTTGTTTTTTGTTTTTCCAATTTGCAGCAAACTTGACCTGTTTGGTCCACCTTTCCTGTTAAATATCCTGATTTTCAGCTTCAGAAAAGACCAGAATCAAAGTGCTTTTCTCACCCATAGTTACACTAGACTGAAGGAGACTCGCTGATTAAAAAAAGAAATTCAGACTTTCCTGAGGCTCTTTCTTGTTAATACTATTATCTTGTTATAGGGAAGATGGGAGGTGAGGGGGGGGGGGGTTGATTTGAAAGATTTATTGTCAAAATATCTAGATTCAAGATTAATTTATCTCACTCATTTCATTACCTGTTCGATGTTGTGAAATAAACTAAATATTTAGGTAGGAGTCATGTAAAAAAAGAAAATGATAAGCAATAATGTAGCAAAAATCGCTGATGATATCGATTTAAAAAGTTCAATTTTGAGCTGTGGTTTGTGGTTCCCAGAAAGTAACAAAAAGAAAAGTATTATTGTGTATCAGTGTTCACCTCACTGTTCAGAATAACTCTTGTGGTCATGGTCTTCTCAAAGCTTGTGAGAGGCTTGCTGACATAGCAACATTGTGTGAACATATTATTGAAAGTTCTGAACATTGCATTTAAACTTTTAGTTCGAAGTTCAAAGTAACTCTCTAGCTGTTGACGTTGCAATAGTTTGCCAGAAGTTGACTGACATAGCAACAATATACATGCAATATAAATGAGTCATATATAGTGAATGGTGACCTTAAATACATGCAGCACTTTGATTCACAGTTCCGAAGAACACTTCATGCTTTTTACACGAGAAAGCTTGTCAGAAGCATGCAGACAAAGCAACATCGATGCATACTGTGAACATTGCAGTTAAAAACAATGTATGGAAAAGACGGGTATGCCACACAAAAAGAGAGAAAGAGAGAAAAATAAACACTTATCGCTAGACAGCCTTGAAACTGCAGAATATGCCTTCTGCTTCATAAGGCGTGTCTGCACTATCTCGAGATTGCCAAATATCCAGCTATTTGAATTATCCCGATCGCAAACTATCCAGCTTATTTGCGTCTTCATTAGACCGAAGTAGCAAATTAGCTGGATAGTTGGTTGGGATAATATCCCAAGATATCTCGGTCTAGTTTGCGGTTTTCCGTGTTTACTCGAGGTCAGTGGTTGCGAGGTCAGCGCTGAGCGGTATAGATCGCATGTGCGAACCGGAAATCGTTGTGCATGATGGGATCGGGATAATTGACTCCGTACTTCGGTCTAATGAAGACGGTCGCAAACTATCCCGCTAGTTCGGAAATAGAAGGATATTTTGCAAACTAGACCGAGATATCTTGGGATATTATCCCGACCAACTATCCAGCTAATTTGCCACTTCGGTCTAATGAAGACGCAAATAGCTGGATAGTTTCGATCGGGATAGTTCAAAATAGCTGGATATTTGGCAATCTCGAGATAGTGCAGACACGCCTATTGACAGTCTTTGGGCTCTTGAAATCCTGTGTCCTCGATGTCCTCCAGTGTCCCCACAAAAACAACTATCAAACCACTCAACATAACTACCAGTATATAAATTCTGTCTGAAAGACTGAATAGGCGTGTCTGCACCATCTCGAGATTGCCAAATATCCAGCTATTTTGAACTATCCCGATCGAAAGCTATCCAGCTATTTGCGTCTTCACCAGACCGATACGCTCATCACCAACTAGCTCGAAAAATAATCTCGAGATTGACGCATGCGCACTTCAGCGAATGACTGTACGGCCAGCGCGCGGATTTAAGATGTCCAGTGAGACATTATTAACACCTAAGTACAACGGCGAACAGCAAACAAAAAACAAAACAAAGACAAAAACAAACCAGACGAGTAAATGCAGAAAACTGACGATTTGAACGCAAAAAATACGGTAGATGTACGTTGAGCTAACTGAGTGGTATAGATCACATGTGCGCGCTAGTAGAAGTAAACAACAACACGGAAAACCGGAAATCGTTGTGCATGATGGGATCGGGATTATTGACTCCGTACTTCGGTCTGGTGAAGACGCTCGCAAACTATCCCGCTAGTTCGGAAATAGAAGGATATTTTGCAAACTAGACCGAGATATCTTGGGATATTATCCCGACCAACTATCCAGCTAATTTGCCACTTCGGTCTGGTGAAGACGCAAATAGCTGGATAGTTTGCGATCGGGATAGTTCAAAATAGCTGGATATTTTGCAATCTCGAGATGGTGAAGACACGCCTAATGTGACATCAATGTGCTTCCTGTTATGAGGTGGTCATGCGATTGGTAGCATTAGGCCTGTTCTCATCAGCTCAAGTTTGCCAAATAACCCGCTATTTTCAGACTCGGGGGAAATTATCCCAAAGCTCGAAAGCAAATTAGCCCGCTATTTGGGAAATAGCAGGATATTTTTTAAACAAGACCCAAGATTTTGTGGGATATTTTCTCGACCAAATATCCTGCTGATTGCAACTGGGGGCTGATAAAGACGCCAATTAGCTGGATGATTTGCAATCAGGATAGTAATAATAGCGGGTTATTTGGCAAACTCGAGCTGATGAGGACAGGCCTCATGTGCTTCCTGTTATGGAGTGGTCAAGCGATTGGTAGCCTTGCATCTCATCCTGCTATGTGTCCACACATTGCTGGCCTGGGGGAAAATGTGAGGTTGTTATGTTTATTAACAGCAATCAAACTAAATTTGTTGAGTAAAAGAAAAGAAAAAGAAATTAAGCCAGAGTGTTCTTTTCCAGTCACAATGGCGAGACTGACATCAGACTGACAGTGACATTACTAGTCATTTCTTTCATTTGTTTGAAAAATATTTATGCAGCATCATATTTGCCACAGTGAAAAGAATAATATATATATTTGACTTGCATTACATCATCAAATGTAATGCTATTGTTTATGGAAAATCAGATACTCTGAAAAGAACCAACACCATTGCACTTATCCATCAGATATGTGTGATAAATCCAATTTGTCATTGTCCCTTTATCTATTCCACAGTTTGGTGTACATCATTGCAAGATATGTAAATATTCAGTTTATATGGTTCATTCAGTGATGATTTATTTCGGGTTCACATGAGCATACATGTACATTCTCTGTGATAAAACATTGAATTGATTGAAAGCTACCCAAATAAGATCTATTATTGGACTTGCCGGCGAGAACTCTTTATTAGTAATTCATGCCGTGATCTGCGGCAAACTGGAAAATCAATTTCCGTTAATGACCCTCCTGACAGCGGTTCTTGTGATCTAACCCAACACGATTGATTATGAGGGGGGACCACAGTGAGCCTGGGGGCCCAACCAACAGAATTGATTATGTGTGGGACTATATCCCAATATTACACAGGCATTGTGTTCAGTGTAGCGACCTGCATGCATGGTTGGGTTATGCATGGTTGAGTCGTGCACGAATGAAACATTAAATGTGAAAGTTAGAGAATAATGTTGTAGTGCAAGGTATTTGAAATTCAAATCTAAAAGACTGCTGTATTGAGATGTGCTATACATGTATGTAGTCGAATGGTTTTGACTCTTGCTAAAGGTATAAAGGTTGTAGGTTCAAACCCTGGCATGTCACCGTAGTCATACACACAGGCTCCTGTGTTTTATTGAATCAGTGTATTGAAATAAAATATGATAATTTACAGGCCTATTTATAGAAGTAAAATTTGCTTATTGGTAAAATCAAAGTACAAATCAATATACTGACAGATATTATATTCATGTAGCCTATACTATAGGCGTAGATATCTATAGGCTAACCTTACTTCCTGGTAGTATCGAAAATTCAATGTCCAAAGTCCTCATCAATTTATTGAAATAAAAAAACCCAGTTATGGATTATCATCAAATATGAAGACTACCGACTTGATGGTGATATATCAGACAGAAAACACACATGTGCATTCATCTACTACATGTTCTAATATGCACCCCCCTCCTCCATCCTTCACCCCGCCCCTCCACCCCCTCCACCCCCTCCACCCCCTCCACCCCCTCCACCCCGCCCCTCCACCCTTCTACCCTGCCCCTCCCCTTTCCCCAACCTCTCCTCCTAACACAGCTATAGCTGTGGGGCGTGAAAAGCACGTCACCCTACACCCCCCACTGCTCCTTACATCTGTACCTTGTAACACTAACTGACCCCTAGGGCCAAATCAGGCTGACCTCTACTCCTAGTCTTGCATCCAGACTCCTCATCTCAAAAAAGTTCAACTTCACACATTGAGATGATAGGCCTATAGAGTTGATAGCATAAAATGGTATGGCAAAGAAGTGATCTTGAGAAACAGTCCTATTTGCATTTTTTTAGTATTCATTAGAGATTCAGTATTAAATTCATAAGATTGTGGTTTTAGCAAGCAGGTAGTCCTGAAATAGACTCTTTTCTTGGGCTAGGTGAAAGGATATCGAGGCTTGATGTTCCGAACAGGTTGACGACTGTTCATCATCAGAAAAGTCTTTTTCTTTCTATCCCCTTCCATACCCAACAGGCCTTTTCAGGACTATACCCACACAGATAACTCATGAATTTATACACACTACCATGCAAAACCTAACCTTCTGAGTCAGAGATCACTGACATACAATATTATTTCTTCTTCATTGTAAACAACAATTTGTCTCTTCATGAGAGATGCAATATTATTAACCTTCCATCATAAACAACGTTGGTGGTTGGGTACATCATAGGACATAGCGCTACTGTAAAAGTATGTATCATCAGTTTCGGAGCCAGAAGGACGATAACTCTATGTGTTAACACAGAGGTAAAGCCCTTCTGTATCTGAACAGACAGTATCGCATTGATTGACATGGGTTTGTGCAACTGCAGTGTAATCACTCATACATGTATCTCTCTCTTCTCATATGCACTCCCATGCACTATTGAAGTAGGATGGCTTTAAAGTTTTAAAGGGATCATTTAACAATATTAAATCTGAGATACACGGCCCTACGTGTTATCAGTGTCTGTGATATGGTGTAATATTGAAGCCCTAAAAAAATTGCGCTTCAAAATGATCAAGAAGTGCCTCAAAAAGTAAAAATCTTTGAGTGACCGGTTTTACCATACTCATTTTCCCCAATAGACTGTAGTGTTATGAAAACCGTCAGGCGAACAGTTTTCAAAATTTGTAATTCCAATCATAAATATCTTGACAATCAGACAGGCGATCGGCTTGTAAAAGTCATGGGGTTCCTGACTGACCTAAAGGTTTACAATTATCATTGCATCATGAGCTAAATCCAGAATTTTATTTCAGAATCTGAGACAAAGTTACCGGATCCCTTTAAAGGGATCGTTTAACAATGTTAAATATGAGATACACGGCCCTACGTGTTATCAGTGTCTGTGATATGGTGTAATATTGAAGCCCTAAAAAAATTGCGCTTCAAAATGATCAAGAAGTGCCTCAAAAAAGTAAAAATCTTTGAGTGACGGGTTTTACCATACTCGTTTTCCCCAATAGACTGTAGTGTTATGAAAACCGTCAGGCGAACGGTTTTCAAAATTTGTAATTCCAATCATAAATATCTTGATAATCAGACAGGCGATCGGCTTGTAAAAGTCATGGGGTTCCTGACTGACCTAAAGGTTTATAATTATCATTGCATCATGAGCTAAATCCAGAATTTTATTTCAGAATCTGAGACAAAGTTACCGGATCCCTTTAAGGGTAAAGTCCACCCGGATATTATCTCGATTTCAATTGAAACAAAAAATGAGGGAAACGAATCAGTGAAAGTTTGAGCAATAATATCTGATTAAGAATAGAAAAGTTATGAATTTTTAAAGGTGTCATCAGTCAAATGCAAATTGGCAATTCTGTGATGCATCTTGCAAGCTCCTCTCCAATTCGAGAAGTTAGCTCAAGATATTTTGCTCAGGGTTCACGCATAGTGCGAGTCTTCGGACAAGTAGCGGGATATATATCTTGGGATGATTTAATATCTCTCCCAAATATCCCGCTAATTGCAACTGCGGGCTAAATGAAGACAAATATTAGCTGGATACCGAGCGATCGGGATGGTTAAAATAGCGGGTTATTATTTGGTAATCTCGAGCTGATGAAAACAGGCCTACTCACTCCCCCTGTCCACACACAACATTTTCCGTGATTAGCTATACCGTTTTGGGATAGTGATACCGTTTCGCGATAGTTTTACGATGAAAATTGTGTGTGTGGACGCTCACTAACGATACGTCGTATAACGAAACTAGTCTAACGAAACGCAGGTTTGGGCATCGTTTCAAACTGAAACTCAATAAAAAATCACGCCTAATCACGGAAAATGTTGTGTGTGGACAGGGGGAGTGTAACTAGTGTAACTAACTGGGCGGGGCTTAACGTGACCTTGAGTAAAAGGAGACCAGACCTCTCATTTTCGCTTCCATTTCATGACCGCAGTAGCAAACTGCGCACCTATACGACATTTCGCTGTAGAGTTTCAGGATTACTTTCTTCTGTGTGTGGACATCCTGGTATTTATACGATGATTATTTATACGACGTTTCTTGTGTGTGTGGACACTCTGAAATTTATACGATGATTCTTTATACGACGTTTTGTTATAGAGTTTCGGGATAAATTATTTTGTGTGTGGACACGCTGACTGTGTACATGTATGTTGTGAATGTCTCTTAGCCTTCCCATCATTCAACACTCCATGAGAGTACTCAAGGTGTCACAGACTTAATGAGTTGGATTTATGACCCATCTGGCAGCCAAAGGTCACATATTTGCACTAGCTTGAAATCAGCCGACGACAGATTTATGGCAGAAAGGAGGCCCATAAAGTGAGCTAATGTTGGTTGAGGGCTTGGAGTTTTATAGACTTCATTAGAGGTCATTTAGTGCAATTTATGTTACTTTAAAGGCAGAAATGACCTTTTGGCGCATTCACATACGTTTAAATTCTGATTGCTACCCAGGCATGAGCTGTGTTGTTACAAGGAACCTGTATGGGATATCTATGAAGGAAATAAATGTTTTTTTTGGAAAACTCATGTTTACTGGCTTCCTGTTCAGGGATTGGGTAACTTTTGTCTCAGATTCTGAAACAAAATCCTGCATTTAGCTCATGCTGCAATCATAATTATAAACCTTTATAGGTCAGTCAGGAACCCCATGTCTTTTAAAAGCCAATCGCCTATTTGATTATCAAGATATTCATGATTGGAAATTGAAATTTCAAAATTTGTTTTCCCAATGGTTTTTTTATTACACTAGTACACTACAGTCTATTGGGGGATATGAGTGTGGTAAAACGGGGTCTATTCGCTATTCATAAGGACCGCTATTCATAAGGTCCGCTATTCATAAGGACCGCTATTCATAACGTGTAAATTCCCGTACTTCCGGGTCCGCTATTCATAATGGCAAAAGAGGGTCACTATTCATAATGAAATAAGGTTCGTTAATCATAAGGACCGCTATTCATAACGTGAGATGAGGGTCGCTATTCATAATTCATATTAAGGGTCAGTAATCATAAGGACCGCTATTCATAATATGAAATCAGGGTCGCTATTCATAATACGACGAGAGGGTCGCTATTCATAATACCAAATGAGGTTCATTACTTATAAGGGTCGCTATTCATAACACGGGAAGAGGGTCGCTATTCATAATACGAAATGAGGGTCGCTATTCATAATAGGAGAAGAGGGTCGCTATTCATAATAGGAGAAGAGGGTCGCTATTCATAATAGGAAATGAGGTTCGCTATTCATAATAGGAGAAGAGGGTCGCTATTCATAATAGGAGGAGAGGGTCGCTATTCATAATAGGAAATGAGGGTCGCTATTCATAATAGGAGAAGAGGGTCGCTATTCATAATAGGAGAAGAGGGTCGCTATTCATAATAGGAGAAGAGGGTCGCTATTCATAATAGGAAATGAGGGTCGCTATTCATAATAGGAGAAGAGGGTCGCTATTCATAATAGGAGAAGAGGGTCGCTATTCATAAAAGGAGAAGAGGGTCGCTATTCATAATAGGAGAAGAGGGTCGCTATTCATAATACCAAATGAGGTTCGCTATTCATAATAGGAGAAGAGGGTCGCTATTCATAATAGGAGAAGAGGGTCGCTATTCATAATAGGAGAAGAGGGTCGCTATTCATAATAGGAGAAGAGGGTCGCTATTCATAATAGGAAATGAGGGTCGCTATTCATAGTAGGAGAAGAGGGTCGCTATTCATAATAGGAGAAGAGGGTCGCTATTCATAATAGGAGAAGAGGGTCGCTATTCATAATAGGAAATGAGGGTCGCTATTCATAATAGGAGAAGAGGGTCGCTATTCATAATAGGAGTAGATGGTCGCTATACATAATAGGAGAAGAGGGTCGCTATTCATAATAGGAGAAGAGGGTCGCTATTCATAATATGAAATGAGGGTCGCTATTCATAATAGGATTAAGGGGTCGCTATTCATAAAAGGGGAAGAGGGTCGCTATTCATAAAACGAAACTTTCTCTTCAAATCCTCTTCTTTCTCTAATAATTTAATGAAACATCAAAGCTTCCACGTTTTGCGCGGGAGGGGGGAAACTGAATTCAGACAAGGATTAAGAGTTGAGAATGGAACAACGAATCATCTTCTTTCTCTAATAATTGCATTAAACAATGAAAGGTCAAAGCTTACGCGCTTTGCGCAAGAGGGGGGAATAGAATTCAGACAATTATTAAGAGTCGAGAACGGTACAACAAATCGTAATTTTTCTCTAATAATTAATGAAAGGTAAAAGCGAGGGGGAAAACTGAATTCAGACAAGGATTAAGAGTCGAGAATGGTACAATAAATCGTCTTCTTTTTCTAATAATTAATGAAAGTTCAAAGCTTTCGCGCGTAATGGGTGGGGGAGGGGAGGGGGGGGGACAGCAAGCTGCCCGAATACGAATTTTTGATATCTTTTCTCGTTTATCTTGGTGATAAATAACACTTTCACAAAAAACATATAATGCTCAAACTTTTGCTCGCTCGTTTCGCTCACAAGCAGAATTGTGAACTAGAAAATTATCGGACAAGAGGCTTTAGCCCCCCCCCCCAGATGAAAATGTCAAAAAAAATGTATATCTTAAAAACGGGGAATGTTGATATCGGACAAGAGACGTGAAGTGAGCTTGCACCCCTTTTCAAAATTGTTCCTGCTTCTAGGTACCCGTATCGTGCTTCTAATATGACCTTGTCAGTATTGGTATGTTGAGTTGAAAAAACGGTCTGCGCATTTTTCAAATTTCCGTTCCCCCCCCCCCCCCCAATTGGAAAATTCTGGATCCGCGCCGGGGCGTACTGATGGGGGGGGGGGGGGGGCTCGGGGGATCGGTAGATACTGGGCTTAGGTCCAATTGTCAGGTCCAATTCCGCTCAGTAATTTGTAGGTCCATAAGTCCTAATAAAAATTACTTTCTACAAAAAAATTATTGTCGTATAAACAATTACTAGTTTCTTAAATAGCAAGCTAAAATGGATAATGGGCCTGCTTGGCGTACTTAATATCTCAGTGGCGTAGCCTGGATAAGATCAGTCGGGGGCAGGGTGGTGGGGCAAGATTTCCAACAAGGAGGAAAATTTACGATAGGATTACATGTGTGTTATGTTTTACTTTTTTTTCGTCACCACATGAGCGGGGGTTGGCTCTATATAATTATCAAAGATAACAGATAAAATATAATTACTTTAAAAAGAGACAACTATACAGGGCTATATATCGCCCCCCCCCCCCCCCCCCTACAGGACCAGGAACGTAGCCGAGGGGGGGGGGTCGTATTATGAATAGCGAACCTCATTTCGTATCATGAATAGCGACCGTCTACTCCTATTATGAATAGCGACCCTCATTTCTTATTATGAATAGCGACCCTCATTTCGTATTATGAATGGCAACCCTCATTTCATATTATGAATAGCGACCCTTATTTCTTATTATGAATAGCGACCCCCTACTCCTATTATGAAAAGCGACCCTCTTCTTCTATTATGAATAGCGACCCTCTTCTCCTTTTATGAATAGCGACCCTATTCTCCTATTATGAATAGCGACCCTCTTCTTCTGTTATGAATAGCGACCCTCTTCTCCTATTATGAATAGCGACCCTCATTTCTTATTATGAATAGCGACCCTCTTCTCCTATTATGAATAGCGACCCTCTTCTTCTATTATGAATAGCGACCCTCTTCTCCTTTTATGAATAGCGACCCTCTTCTCATATTATGAATAGCGACCCTCAGTTCTTATTATGAATAGCGACCCTCTACTCCTATTATGAATAGCGACCCTCTTCTTCTATTATGAATAGCGATCCTCTTCTCCTATTATGAATAGCGACCCTCATTTCTTTTTATGAATAGCGACCCTCATTTCTTTTTATGAATAGCGACCCTCTACTCCTATTATGAATAGCGACCCTCTTCTTCTATTATGAATAGCGACCCTCTTCTTCTATTATGAATAGCGACCCTCTTCTTCTATTATGAATAGCGACCCTCATTTCTTATTATGAATAGCGACCCTCTACTCCTATTATGAATAGCGACCCTCTTCTTCTATTATGAATAGCGACCCTCTTCTCCTTTTATGAATAGCGACCCTCATTTCTTATTATGAATAATGACCCTTATGAATAATAACCCTTATGAATAACGACCCTCATTTTGCATTATGAATAGCGACCCTCATTTTGTATTATGAATAGCGACCCTCATTTCGTATTATGAATAGCGACCCTCTTTCTGTGTTATGAATACCGACCCTTTTGTAATATTATGAATAGGGACCCTTATGAATAACGACCCCGATTTCCTATTATGAATAGCGACCCTCTTCTAATATTATGAATACCGACCCTCTTCTTTGATTATGAATAGCGGTCCTTATGAATAATGACCCTTATGAATAATGACCCTTTTCTCCAATTATGAAAAGCGGACCTTATGAATAGCGGTCCTTATGAATAATGGACCTTATGAATAGCGGACCTTATGAATAGCGGTCCTTATGAATAGCGACATTGACCCGGTAAAACCGGTCACTCAAAGATTTTTCATTTTTTTGAGACACTTCATGATAATTTTGAAGCGCAATTTTGTTTTGGGCTTCAATATTACACCATATCACAGACGCTGATAACACGTATGGCCATGCATCTCAGATGCCTTTAAAGGCAGAAGTGACCTTTTAGTGTTACTTGCTACCCAGGCATGAGATGTGTTATTACAAGGAACCTGTATGGGATATCTATGAAGGAAATAAATGTTTTTTTTTGTGGAAAACTCATGTTTACTGGCTTCCTGTTCCAAAGTCATTAAAACCATAATGTTGTTCTTCCTTCTGTGAAATTTTGCATGGAAACTTGGAAAGGGCAAAGTGAATGGCTGTTATAGTGGTAGCTCTACATAAAACATCCCAACTCATGAGCTTTATGGTCATAATCTATAGATTTATGAGATAAGATATCAGTCATTATTTTTAGGTATGAGCCCATTATCTTTAGGTTGAAAACATATTGCCCTACATACTGGTAAAACCATTCCACAGGTTCCTATGAGAAGAAGGTTATAATAATGCTTGGCGACAGTGGAATGAAGTTCTTTTGAAAGTAGTCATCTGGGTTTATTTATGATTTCAAATTTAATACCACCGCAGTATGAAAAGAATATTGTTTTATTCTTTTTTTCATTAAAAAAGTATTTTATCTCTGAAATAATTTTTGTTTGATATAATTACCTCTTATGTGTATTCCTCCTGTGGTTAACAAGCTCATTGTTTATTTTTTATTTTAATGCATTCCTATTTTACTCCTTCATCTTTCTAATAAAGATATATAGATGGTCAAAATTTATGACTGCCAATAAATAAAATTTGTTAGTGCTTTCCCAGTTTAATCGGTTAGGAAAGAAATTGAAAGTATGAAGGTAGTAAAAAGTAGCAATTTATATCAATGACATATACCAATATAAGCAAAAACCTTTTGAATTCTTAATTCCGGGGTTCTGTCACAATTAATGCTAGGCAACTACCCATAAAGACGACTAAAAACCTGAATAAAAATGGCACCTTTGGAGTGTGGTTTTGTAAATTCCAAAGTTTTTTGCAGTGTCAGTACTTGCTGTCGAAACATTTTTTCAATGGGTTTTTTCCATTTGTGTAAATGGTGTGGTAGTTCAAATAAGAGTCAGTTCTTTTTCAAAACTTTTTTTTGCGAGGTTAATTGGGCCTACAGGATAAAAAAGAACCTGCAAAATAAAGTCATAAAATTATGAAATGATTTGCCAGACATATCAAGTGATTGGAATAAATTGTCAGTACATGGCGTATAATATAGGAAGCGGGTGTGGTTACTTCAAAGCGCTTTTTAAGCACCGTTTTTATTGTTTATTTATTATTATCATGCACAAGGCTATAAAAGCTTAAAAGGAAAAAAAATTAATTGTCTTCATAGCTGTGAAATATCCATTTGCAATAACAGTCTACCAGTAAAAACTCTCTTATTTAATAATTAAGCGGAAGAGGTTTTCTTCCCCCAAAAAACACTATTATTTGAACAAATCGTTTCACGATACAGCTCCAAAAATAGGGTTTAATGATTATTGCAGTACGTTTTTTAATATTATTTCACTTATGAATGAAATGAAATGTATTGTTTTCAAAAGGAAAATGAGAATTGAGGGAAAAAGAGGGAATTAAATGTATTTTGTTTAAAAGGGAGACAGGGAAACACAAAAGTTATTGTATTTAAAAGGGAAATGAGAATGGTTTTCAAGATATTGCTTTCTGTGTACAATAATGATGAAACGATGAATGCATATCAAATTCACCCTTTTACTCTACAATTATTGTATTTCACAGGCCTGATAAAAACCTGATTTAAATCGGTTTCCCGATTTTTTTTGATATTTTCCCGATTTTTTTTTTACCAGATTTTTTTTTCCTTCCCTATTTTATTTCCGGATTTTCCAGATTCCCCCTTATTTTCTCTTTTCTTCCCTATTTTTTCCCCAATTTTCTTACTCGAAAGGGGGGAATGTTGTTAGATGCCATTTTTTTCCCGCGAATCCTCTTCTTTTTTTTTTACTCAAGGGGGGCGTGGTTGAGGGGAAAACAATAAAAACTTTTTTTTTAGTGCTCACGATCACCCCTGATTTCAGTATAATATCATATTTTTGTCATTTAAAGACATTAATCTTTATTTTCTAATACAGAAAGTACAATTCTGCATTATCAAGACCTTTACATTGGGCACTACAGAAGACAAAAATCACTGCTGTGGTCATTTAAATAAAATGCACTCCATTCTGGACTCCATTCTTCTGTCAATGACTGTGTGTACATTGGTCAAAATTCACATCCATTTTCTCCAATGTTCTGAGTGTGTAGACATTGACAATTTGACATTCAACTAGCTGTCATGATCTGTAGTAGAGTAGTCTTCTCATTGCAGACCTTTCAAAAATAAAACATTGATTAAAATGTAGTCATACATGTAAGTACTGGTGGAACAAAAAGTCATTTTCTCATGTAGAATTAACTTTGAATGTTCAGATGCAAGAAGGTGTTCTTTGACATGGTTTTAAAAGATAATATTAATACTAATGATAATAGTGGGTTTGTATACATTACACTCCTGGCGCTATTCAATTTTGTACTAAGTTCATGAAGAAAAATTAGGAAATCAAGTTTTGATAGTTTAAATGAACAATAGAACGTGTAGTCTCACGTAAAAGCTTTTCTTTTCATGTGATGCAATTTTTTACTGTAGGAAAGTTATCAGGTTGCCTGCATTTCAGGGAGTTTAAAAAAAAATGCATGATAAAGAATTTGCAATACCTCTCAGCCAGTCTCTCTCAAAATTCAAGTTCATTACCTAAACTCAAGAGTCAAGACCACTTGATGTTGTAAGGTCTAGTCACAAGAATTTTCAAATTTTTGTTTCTTGTTTGGTGAATAATTACTCTTGCACCTTGATTTAGTACTACCATTTGTATATTATCTCTGTTGATTCATAAAGTAACTGCGTAGCCAGGAATATATTATTATCATTATTATTAAATCTTTGTTCGTAATGCTTTTATTGGTCAGTCTGTGCTCATCAGATTTTATCCATTGCAATTCAGATCAAATCAGAGTTGTTGGATGTAGACTAGCTGTGGCCGGGAGCAAATTAATTGGTTTCTGGCCGCGGAGACATTCATTGTACAATATTGACACCAAGGGTCGTTCAGTGGGGAGAGTGATACATCATTGTCATATTATGATATCATGCAACGATAAGATATGAAGCGTGGTATTACGGGATTACGGGAGGGGAGGCGGCGGCGTTATCGGGCTGTGCATGGTGATGGGGCGCAGTGTCTGGCGTTAAAGGGATCCGGTAACTTTGTCTTAGATCCTTTAAAAAAAAATCCTTAATTTAGCTTATGCTGCAATGATAATTATTAACCTTATAAACAGGTCAGTCAGGAACCCCATGACTTTTACAAACCGATCGCCTGTCTGATTATCAAGATATTTATGATTGAAAATCTAAATCAAATTTTGCGTTTACCAAACAGTTTTTATAACACTACAGTCTTTTGGGGAAAACGAGTATGGTAAAACCGGTCACTCAAAGGTTTTTACTTTTTTGAGACACTTCTTGATCATTTTGAAGCACAATTTTTTTTTGGCTTCAATATAACACCATATCACAGACACTGATAACACGTAGGGCCGTGTATCTCAGATTTAACATTGCTAAACGATCCCTTTAAATAGAAGAAAAAATGATGTCTGGGAATCCTCAAAGGGAAGGAACTCTTTGAAGGATTCTGTCCCTTAGCGTTTTTCAAGACGTCTGCGCTTTGTAGAATCAATCAGCAAGGAGTCCTGGAAGTTACAGACATTTTCCTCATGGTCAAAGCATTAATTAAAGGGATAGTCCACCCCAGGATTTTCTTTAGCTGACGATATAGACCTAATAATACCATGAAGAATGATACAAGTCTCATTAAAATCCATGATCACATAACGAAGATATATCGACTTTTTTATCGAAAATCAGCCGCCCCCCAAATGCAAATGCGTTACATGGGCATGAAACGATCGCCAAAAAATAACCGATAGTATCGAAATTGTGACGTATGTTGCGAGCTGCCTTCTTATTTCGCAGACATTCACTTTCGCTTTCACTTTCATTCATGATTCGTCGTGTCAGTGCGATAACAGTGTACCGCGAGCGAAAGTGAATGTCTGCGAAAAAAGAAGGCAGCTCGCAACATACGTCACAATTTCGATACTATCGGTTATTTTTTGGCGATCGTTTCATGCCCATGTAACGCATTTGCATTTGGGGGGCGGCTGATTTTCGATAAAAAAGTCGATATATCTTCGTTATGTGATCATGGATTTTAATGAGACTTGTATCATTCTTCATGGTATTATTAGGGCTATATCGTCAGCTAAAAAAAATCCTGGGGTGGACTTTCCCTTTAATCTGTTTGAAGCCAGAAGGAGGTTTACTGATACAAATAAGTCCTAACTTAATCAAACACAATGCCATTCTGTCTCCAAACACTGAACCATATAATTTTTCTTACAACGTAATATTTCAGTAAAGCGTTTAAAGGTATCATACATTTGTAGGTGAGTTAGGGTGTATGCTCTACAATGAACCCGGAAGATATTATTTGTAATAAGCATAGCCTAGATAATGACAGTTGCATCACTTTATGAAATGGAATCGTCTTGGATTACATGCTTGGGAAGTGTTGCATCTTAAATGGTGTCCATCTACTAGGCGGTAGCTATTGCCAGATTCGCTTTTAATTTCGCTTCAGCTAGTCAGCTGGGTGATGCACAAGCTGTTGGTATATTTTTCTGAGAGTGAGAAAAATATCAGAAGTGAGTGTAATCACGGGCGTGGACTTGATAACGGATCATCAGTTGAGAGCCTGAAAAGTCTTTATAGATAAAAGTTGCTATCATCAGTTAACTTTTCTGGAAAAAATTCAGATGTGCTTCCTAATACAGTAAATTGTCATAGTATAGGTGCTGCAGGTTCATGTACATTTATAGTCGAAGGTATTCAAGGACAAATTCTCTCATCATTTGCCCATCTACTACCCCTTGGTGAAGAAAGGTATTGCTTGTGCTGGGACAAAAGCAGAACAATCAAGAAAGGATGATCCTTCCATTTACTGCACCTGGGTGAAGGGAGAAAACGTGGCTAAAATGCCTTAATTAGGGCTGAGATTTGAACCCCAGATCTTTCGAGTGAGAGTCAAGATTATTCTTACGTATTTAGTGTCACCAGAACCTGGGAGACGAAAAGCGAACTGAATCATTGTAACCCTCGGGTCTCTCCTCCCGGATTAACTGATTGGTATTGTCCAGGTGGACCACTAATATACACCAGGGTTTTCCCCTACTCTTATACGAATAGTGTAGTGGGTTCCTAACGTGCAAAGGTGGTGACTCTCTACACAGTACCTCCGTTTAACGTCCTATCCGAGGGACGGAGTGTTTCACTGTTACATAACCTGCATCCATGAAACAGGGGAGGTGCATGTTAACACACAATGCAGGCTTCAGTTATCCACCTGGGTTGGAACTCAAGGTCTTGGTTCGACAGGCAAACACTTTGCTGATTGACCCCCTGTCCACACACAACATTTCCCGTGATTAGCTATACCGTTTCGCGATAGTGATACCGTTTCGCGATAGTTTTACGATGAAATTCTGTGTGTGGACGCTCACTAACGATACGTCGTATAGCGAAACTAGTCTAACGAAACGCAGATTTGGGCATCGTTTCGAACTGAAACTCAATAAAGAATCACGCTTAATCACGGAAATGTTGTGTGTGGACAGGTAGAGTGTAACTAGTGTAACTAGTGTAACTAACTGGGCGGGGCTTAACGTGACCTCGAGCGAAAGGAGACCAGACTGTAGAGTTTCAGGATTACTTTCTTCTGTTTATGGACATCCTTGAATTTATACGATGATTATTTATATGACGTTTCTTGTGTGTGGACACTTTGACATTTATACTATGATTCTTTATACGACGTTTCGTTATAGAGTTTCGGGATAAATTTTTTTGTGTGTGGACACGCTGTGAGCCAACTCGCCTCTATGGACCACTTCACTACAATCCTTCATGAAGGTTAACCTTGAGTGATATACACTGTAAATGCTGTCTTTTTAAACCAAATACGAAACCAAGATTAAACAAGAAAACAAACCTTGAAGTACTTTTCACGCTCTGTATTCCTGGAAAAGTACAGAGAAACTCTTTCAATCAGATGACTAATTAGTGACTAGTTTCATCAAAATCCTGGGCTTGTTTTCTACCTGAATTAATTGGCATCCATCCAAATTGCTTCGTAAATGTTTTTGTAAGCGCTTGCTAAGTAGATGTAGTGGTTAGAGGAAGAATGTTGATTTATTGCACAGACTTCTTTTCTTGGCCGTGATTTGGCACCAGTAGTTTTGAATCTGATACAGTTCCGGTGATTTTTTTTAGCAGCTGGATTGCAGCAATGAATCCCCTATGAGATAAAAGCACAGCATTCCACAGTGAAAAAGCAGAGCGCTATTGTGTGCCCCAGTGTGTACCCAATGTACCACAGTGTTTCACAGTATAAACAATGCACAGTAATGTTTCACAGTGTAAAAAGAATGTACCACATCTGTCGTTCCACAGTATAACAAAAGCAACGTACCACACTAGTTAGAGTGTAAAAGCAGTGTATCGCACTGTTCCAAATGGTAAAGACAATGTACTTCAGTGTTCCACATTGTGTAAACAATGTACCAAACTATTAAGAGTGTAAAAGCAGTGTACCACACTGTTCCATAGTGTTAGGACAATGTACTTCAGTGTTCCACATTGTGTAAACCATGTACCATACTATTAAGAGTGTAAAAGCAGTGTACCACACTGTTCCATAGTGTTAGGACAATGTACTTCAGTGTTCCACATTGTGTAAACAATGTACCATACTATTAAGAGTGTAAAAGCAGTGTACCACACTGTTCCATAGTGTAAAGACAATGTACTTCAGTGTTCCACATTGTGTAAACAATGTACCAAACTATTAAGAGTGTAAAAGCAGTGTACCACACTGTTCCATAGTGTTAGGACAATGTACTTCAGTGTTCCACAATGTGTAAACCATGTACCATACTATTAAGAGTGTAAAAGCAGTGTACCACACTGTTCCATTGTGTAAAGACAATGTACTACAGTGTTCCACAGTGTGTAAACAATGTACCACACTATTAAGAGTGTAAAAATAGTGTAAAGACAATTTATCACATTGTCCCACAGTGTGTAAAAAACGTACCACACTATTGAGAGTGTAAAGCAGTGTACCACACTGTTCCATAGTGTCACAGTGTTCCACAGTTTTAAACCACCCTTTTCTAATGTGTGAAGTACAAATAAAATTTGTGACAGTGTAAAGACAATGTATCATAGTGTATCACAGTTTAAAAAATGTACCACAGTGTGTAAATTATGTACCAGAGTGTTTAGAATGTAGAAGCAGTGCACCACATTGCTCCACAGTACAAGACACTGCATTCTCCCAGAAGGGATTTGTGAGCGTATTCATGAAACATGAAAGAGTAGCTCAGATTTTCAATTTCTATTTAAGTTGTTTTTACAAAATAACTTAAAACTGGATGAAAAATAGTTTTTACAGACGGACTTTTAACCTGCCGTTCTCTCTGTGTTGGGGCTACTTGTAATGCCGCATTTGCTTCATTGGTGTATGTTCATGTATTCATTGTTCTAACGTCAGACTGGATTTATCTGTCTGTCTACTTGTATCTGTTTTATTTGCTATCTTTGGTTGTGAACATACATTGTGCATTTGATAAGGGAGTCAACAGGGCAAAGACTCAAGCTCAATAGTGTATCACAATGACCGATTCAGTGGCTCAGAGTACAAAAGCCAGCAAACAATGTCCTATTAAAGATAAAAGGCGAGTTCTGGTAAAAAAAAATAATAATGAATTCTCACAGAATCAAACAAAACTTACACTGAGTGTTCAAGATTACAAATAAATGTCATTTGCCAAACAATTTTGGTAGAAAATTTATACTGGCTGAGTAATGAGCGTAGAAAGATTAGGAAATCAAGGATAGTAGCCCCGACACCATTTGTGTAGTTCCATGTACATCTTTCTGTGTACAGTGCTTGTTACTTTACCAAGACTGGGCCAAATTTATTATGATTTTGATGACTCCAGAACTTTGCAGTACACACCAAAACTTACATGCTACATGATCAACTTTTTCTGATCCATTCCACACCGTTTCTTTCACAATGCAATCAGATGACCAGAACTCAACTTTATCTTTAAAAGACCCTGTCAGAAGTGAAAATGAAATAGATAAATTATATATATCAACAGAAAACTTATAAGCCATAGATTACAATGAATGATGAATCACATGTTATTTTAGGATATGTCAGAGGAGAAACAGCTCTATGAAAAGTCAATCTAAAGCTTTGAAATTGGAAGTTGTTGACCTACATGTATACATGTACTATTACTAGCTGTCAAACCCTGGATGTCAACTTTATCTAGAGGGATAATCCTATGCCCTTGTCTAGTGATAACTAGCTGTCCTCTGTTATCTTTTCTTCAAACAGTTGAAATCTGTATCCTGCTATGTTTAGACACAAAAATGGTTGGTGTGCATTGCAGTTAAGTGCATTAAAGATGTTTGCCCCTGTAGCAACTAACATTAATTTCATGTAAAAATAGCAAGAAATATTAATATAATGTGTAAATACAATATACTTTAACTTTGTTTAAAACAGAAACAGACCCATTTTCTTCCAACATTGATAAAAAAAATTCTTCCTGATTTAACCAGGAGTTAAGATACTCCAAACTGTTTGTTTAGGCCTGTCTTCACCAGCTCGAGATTGCCAAATATCCCGCTAGTTCAACTATCTCGATCGCAAATTATCCAGTTAGTTTGCGTCTTCATCAGCCCGAAGTTGAATTAGCAGGATATTTGGTCGGGATAATCATCCCAAGATATCTTGGGATAGTTTGCAAAATATCCCGCTATTTGTCCGGTGCGCCTTCACCAGCCCGAAGACTCGCACTTTGCGCGAACACTGAGCAAAAAATCTTGAGCTAATTTCTCAAGGTCGAGTTTCACGTTTAGAGTTCGAATCTCAAGCTGATGAAGACGCGATTTGTAACTTCTGGATTAGAAATAGTGGGCTATTTGGCAATCTTGAGCTGATGAGGACAGGCCTCATGAGTAGCTTTGATTGGCAGGGTGTCAATCTATTTGTACAGGTGTAAGGTGATAAGCTAGGTGATGATACAATTTGGAGTGAATTACTGATCAGGGCTGTCATCGCGATCATGGATTCAAGATAAGAATGACCAAAGTATTGAAGACGGTTCTGAAACAGAACACTAATTGTGATCACTGGTTAATTTGAATGTAAGACTATTGCAGTACGTTGGATATTTTAATGATAAGGAATTGATTTGACGCTCGCAAGAAAAGAGTGTTTTGGTTGGAACCAATATTCCAAGAGAATTTTTCAAGTGAGGCAAATCTCCTCAGATGATTTTGAACGCAGAAATAAAACCAATACAAACAAACGAATGTGATCGCCAAGATTTATAATACGTTGGATATTTATTGATAAGGAATTGATTTGACGCTCGCAAGAAAAGAGTGTTTTGGTTGGAACCAATATTCCAAGAGAATTTTTAAGTGAGGCAAATCTCCTCAGATGATTTTAAAGGCAGAAATAAAACCAATACAAACGAACAAACAAACGAATGTGATCACCAAGATTTACAAGAAGTATGGATAATGTAAATACCCTGTTGTATTGCCTATAAAAAGTAGATTTGGATTATGTAACATGTCATTGTTATGCTCACACATTTCAATATGTGAAACACCAGACTATTGAAATTGCCCTTTTTTAGGATAGTTTATTGGTATTGTCCTTGTAATTGTGTTTTTATGGGACAAAGAATTTTGTTGAAATTTATGTAATATACTATCTTCCCGTAGATGAAAATGATTGTGTTGAAATTCAGAAATTGCTTTTGAATCTACTTTAACACCTGGAAGATTTCATTTTCCACCAGTTGTACAAATAAATTTGAACTACTGTACATAAGAAAAAAAGATTTTCAATTCTGTCCTAAATAATAGCTCATATTTCAGGCAAATCTTTGTTTGGTATTGATTTATGGAAGAAAATATGGATATATGACTAGTAGAACAGAATCTTGACGGAAAGAAAATAATGTTCTCTGAGCCACAAGCTGTCTACTTGAATAAAATTGAGTTCTCAAACATCTTTATTGTAAATTGATAGACAAGACATACAACTTAGTGAAGATTTACAACCACATAATAGGAAAACATCCCCTCATTCCTCCATTCCTCATTCCGGACATTCCAGGCATATCTTATGTGTAGATGGCAGGTTAATACATACCCAGACAAACGGAGTGTGTGTGTGTAAGAATGTAATGTACACACACAGAGCGACACATACACACAATATACTCTCACACACAAACACAAACACACTCGCGCACATACACACACCTACCCACTCACACATTCTGTGGGCCATGTTAGTTCATGCATGCATGTGAGGATTGTGAGCGCATAGTCCTAGAGCATGATTGAAAGAAAAAAAAAGAAATTGGTTGTGTGTAGCCAGCACGCACCTGCCGCAAGATTGCCCGAAGCGCTATGTAGTAAGTTTGTGTGCTCTTCGTGGAGCATGCTTATTTAGACCTCGGCACGTGGGGGCCGGCTGCATTTTAAATGAAGCATGTTCTTTGAGCTGGAAAAATGGGCTTTGGGAAGTCTGCGAATTAAATGAAATCGTACATATTTGATGTTTGGCGAAGGGGGATCGCATATCATGGGTGACTGACCCCGGGTTCAGACGGAGGAAAAAACGCGGACCTTCTAGTGCGGCTTTCAGCGGGCATGTTGTGATTATGTTAATGCTCGCATTTTTGGAAAGCCAGTATGGGAATTTTTTTTTCTCCAGACATTGCTCACAATACCAAAAGGGAAAGACAAGTGAGATATGATAACAGAAATACAACACAATATTAATTGGTCTCTGTAAGGATACAAATGGCATTACGTAGCCTTACAAAAATAACTACAGGGCCTTAGGGGAGCGGTGGGGAATTAAGTTCTGGAAACAAATTATTTAAAACAAATATGAAAAAATTACAACAACAAAGATTCTAAAGAGAATAAAAGAAAATAAAAGAAGAGAAAACATAAAACAAAACAAAAATATCACTGAAGTACAAACCCTTGACAAACAAAACAAACTATCCCTTCACTAAACAAAGAAAAAAAATGAATAGGCCATCATACAAATCATCAGAAAAAAATCTAATATTCACTTCAGCAAATTTAAGAATAGCTCCTGTGCCGGAACAAAGATGCATTTTACACTGGGTTAATTCTGCCATAAATGTGGCAATGCATTCACGATTGCTTGAAAGATTTCCCATAAATCATCCGATTGCAATATTGATGGAATTATGTTGTCAGCTCACTGTCAGTAGATAATCTGAGAAACTTACAGGATGATGTATTATGGGTATCCCAATTGCACATTTTAATCCAGTGATAAAAATTAAAGTCATGCTGTACTCTTTGACTATCTACCCTAGTTTTGTAGACAAGGGCTATAGCCTGTTTATCATATTTTTCTAGGAGGGGGGGGGGGGGAGTCGACCTTAATTCCTGTTTATGATATATTTTTATGTATACGCTATTATACTTGTGTATAATTATTTCAATACAATAACAAGGAATAACCATGATCCTACTTCTTTTGGCCATATTCTGTTTTAAATTTCCTTCATTCAGTCTTGTGTGCTAGCAATACTTTCTGCTCCTTGCCTGCATATGAAAAGGGTTGTTCTTTTATTCTACATAAGGAAATGAGAGAATTCAGCAATCGATGGGTGCGCAAATGGGCATTAATGTACTCTCAGCCTTTCTTCTTCAGCATTAGCATTCACCATTGAAAGCCACTTCCATTTCCTTCAAACAAAACATACTCTGAAGCAACATACCATCCACACTCAGACCAGAATGCATGAATCGCTAACACAAGCCGTCTACGTAACACGGTGCAACTCTAAAGGTGAACAAACTGCCTGACATAATATGTCCGCGGCCAAACGCAAGAGCTGAAACCAAACTGGCCCTCATTCAGCGAACGTGTTGCCGCCGTGTCGTTGGGGATTGACTTTAGATTTTGGTGCTGGGGTAGGTTGGCCTAGAACCAGGGATTTAGCCCAGAAAGGAACAAGAGATTAGTTTGTAAAGTTCAATCCTTTCTCCTCCTCGAGGTTCTTCTTGAACACAGTTGAAGTCGAGGGTCAGGGGGATGTATAATAGTAAATAACACACTGCAGGGCTGTTGGCTTCGCTATGGAGGTTGCATTTCAAGAGAAACTTTCTCAGGGTTATTCTAAGTGGTTGATAGTAATGGTCGATAGTAATGGTTGATAGTCATGGTTGATAGTCATGATTGATAGTCATGGTTGATAGTAATGGTTGATAGTAATGGTTGATAGTCATGGTTGATAGTCATGGTTGAGAGTCATGGTTGATAGTAATGGTTGATAGTAATGGTTGATAGTAGTGGTTGATAGTAATGGTTGATAGTAATGGTTGATAGTCATGGTTGATAGTAGTGGTTGATAGTAATGGTTGATAGTAATGGTTGATAGTAGTGGTTGATAGTAATGATTGATAGTAATGATTGATAGTAATGGTTGATAGTAGTGGTTGATAGTAGTGGTTGATAGTAATGGTTGATAGTAATGGTTGATAGTAATGATTGATAGTAATGGTTGATAGTAATGGTTGATAGTAATGGTTGATAGTAATGATTGATAGTAATGGTTGATAGTAGTGGTTGATAGTCATGGTTGATAGTAGTGGTTGATAGTAATGGTTGATAGTCATGGTTGAGAGTCATGGTTGAGAGTCATGGTTGATAGTCATGGTTGATAGTCATGGTTGATCGTCATGGTTGATAGTCATGGTTGATAGTCATGGTTGATAGTCATGGTTGAGAGTCATGGTTGAGAGTCATGGTTGATAGTAATGGTTGATAGTAATGGTTGATAGTAGTGGTTGATAGTAATGGTTGATAGTCATGGTTGATAGTCATGGTTGATAGTAATGGTTGATAGTAGTGGTTGATAGTAATGGTTGATAGTAATGGTTGATAGTAATGGTTGATAGTAATGGTTGATAGTAATGGTTGATAGTAATGGTTGATAGTAGTGGTTGATAGTAATTGTTGATTGTAATGGTTGATAGTAATGGTTGATAGTAGTGGTTGGTTGTAATGATTGATAGTAATGGTTGATAGTAGTGGTTGATAGTAATGATTGATAGTAATGGTTGATAGTAGTGGTTGATAGTAGTGGTTGATAGTAATGGTTGATAGTAATGATTGATAGTAGTGGTTGATAGTAATGGTTGATAGTAATGGTTGATAGTAATGGTTGATAGTAGTGGTTGATAGTAATGGTTGATTGTAATGATTGATAGTAATGGTTGATAGTAATGGTTGATAGTAGTGGTTGATAGTAGTGGTTGATAGTAATGGTTGATTGTAATGATTGATAGTAATGGTTGATAGTAGTGGTTGATAGTAATGATTGATAGTCATGGTTGATAGTAGTGGTTGATAGTAGTGGTTGATAGTAATGGTTGATAGTAATGATTGATAGTAAATATATGAATCTTCTTGAATATATTAAGAGGCAGAAGGGCATGTCGGTGTTAAATGACACACACTAATGCCTTACTGGCTCAGAGCAAATGGTGAGCACTGTATAACAGCATCCTTCAATTAGAGTTAAAGTCAAACCAACCAAATTTTCAAAGAAGTGAAAAACTTGCTGAAATTGCTTTCATTGAAAAACCTCCAACAAAATATATGTGCAAATTTGCATCTATCGCTGTTTTGACCTTAGATTGGGATCAATTAAGCTAGGGAGGTGGGGATAGATTTTTGTTTTTGATTGACACCCCCTTCAGCCAATCTGAAAATAGGGGTACATTCAATGCACCTATCTCTAATTTTACCTCAGCCAACCAGGGTCAACTTGGGGATAGTTTTTTCTTTTAAATTGATCCCCCTTCCCCCAATTTTAAATATGAAAACAGGGGGTATATGTTCATTTTGAGGCTAGTGTACAGGGAAAAAAAAATACACGGGGGCTCGGGCAACTAGCCCCTGAAATGCCATAAAGAGCCCTCGAAAGTCATAAAAGGGCCCCCCAAAATTTGCATAGAGTTTGATGCAAAACAAAATAAAGACTGTTACTTTCATGCAAGCAAGCTTAAAAAGTAGCCCCCGAAATTTTTAAAATATTGTTTTCCCTGCTAGTGTGAAAGGACCCCCCATCTCTTATTTGACCCAAACCTGGGGGTCAGGCTGGGGACGGAGATTTAGGGTATGTAAATAGGGGAGTGAAAGTCAGCTGTGATGCTAGGCTGAGGTGTGATCATCAATAACACGTCTACGGACTTTGCAGGAAAGTGCAACCTTTCCAAAGCCAAGCTCGGCTCTGGGGTCGCCCTCCCAGCAAAGTGCAGCAAGCTTGCTTTGTGTGCATGGGCCTATGTAGTAGTAGTTTGCAGACACAAACCTACGTCAGTTGTCTTGTGTAACAGTGTCTGTACTATAGTATAGACAAAACAGTTGTCGTTGTTTGAAGCCTATCTGTACTAGTGTACAGGAACGTTTAGGCCACCCTGCAGGGTCTCTGGACAGGTGGCTATCTCATCAAATCAGCTCTCAATTAACATAAGAAAAAGAGGATCATGGGGGCCCAATGGTCACCGATTAGGCATTGTTTGTTATGTAAAGGGCGCAAGCAGCTATAAGTAGTGCAGTGGGGCTTTAAATGGGGGGGGGGGGGGGTGGACCCGCTAATAAATGACATGGTGATTTAACAAAATTTGAAGGAATGATGAACATTGTCCTTGAACATGTAGCCCTACAACAGCAAAGATAGTGGCATTGACATTAGATTTAATGATTGTTTTATGTTTCATTTCTGTGAATTCTCACTTGATTCTCAGCATATCAGAAAAACAGGAACACTGCCATTTCTATGGTTGACTAGCTATCCCTTTAATTTGAGACAGAACAGTTCATATCCATGTCCGTTCTTGTGAGGAACAGTGTCTGCACTAAGAAGTACAGAGAGAACATTCGTCATTGTTTAAATGGGGGGGGGGGGGGAGGGGGAGGGGACTGCTAATAAGTGAAAAGGTGTCCTTGAACATGCTGTAGGCCTACAACAGCAAAGATAGTGGCATTGACTTTAGATAATAATGATTGTTTTATGTTTCATTTCTGTGAATACAGAGTTGATTCTCAGCATTTCGTAAATAATATGACTTGTTTTACCCAGGGTAGCCTCATCAGTATTCAAACTGTTCTCCCTGAGGGCCCTGCAATTATATTATTACCCCGGTCCTAATATCCTACAATAATGACAGAAACACTGCCATTTCAATGGTTGACTATCCCTTTAATGTGAGACAGAACAGTTCATATCTAGGGTTAAGAATGTGCTGTCCTTAAGTTTAACATTACTAAAAGAGGATCATGGGGGACCAATGGTCACCGATTATGCATTGTTTGTTATAAAGAGGGCGCAAGTAGCTATAAGTAGTGCAGTGGGCCTTTAATGCGAGACAGAACAGTTCATATCTAGGGTTATGAATGTGCTGTCCTTTAGCTTGGCTATTGTGGTGGGCATGTGGTATAAATATAAGCCGCTCTAGTCATCAGTCATTTGTCGACTCTGCTAATTAATCACATTACTTGTCTTAGCTTTGGTGCACTATACATGGCATCATTTGGTAGTCAGCTGTTTGTCTCTTAGTTCCTTTCAAAGGAGGTCACAATTAAGATCCAGTATTTGAGAGAAATTTAGCTTAAAGCCCATCTGCACTAGTGTACAGGAGGGATTAGACCACCCTGCAAGTTCATTGTACAGGTGGTTATCTCATAAACCCAGCTCTCAATTAATATAAGGAAAAGAGGATCATGGGGGACAAATGGTCACAGATTATGCATTGTTTGTTACATAGAGGGCGCAAGTAGCTACAAGTAGTGCAGTAGGGATTTAAAGAGTATTCTGAAGTAGTTATTATTCATGCAGCAAGTGGGGTTGTAATTTGGACTTTCAAAATGTAATGTAAGCAAGCTTATATTTCTTGTTCTGCACAGTTATAACAATTTATAATTTCGGAAGTATGCAATTTTGTATATATATCAATTCATTGCTATGTTTTTTAATTGGCAAAAAACATCTTCCATTGGATTAAACTTCACAATGCATGTAGGCCTATCTTTTTTTCTCTTTCAAGAATATAGAATTAACCTACCACTATTCATGGTTAAAACATCTAGGGGGGTGTTTCACAAAGATCCTAAGTTGGACTTAACAATTATGGAAAGCCGTTAGCATATATTTAGAAAATATTTTGTAAAAGTTATTTTAAAAGGCAGAAATTGTTGATTCAAATCATTCATATTTCCTAATATCAAGGAGATTTCATGTTCTTGATGTGGAATTTATAAAAAAGTCTAAAATACTTAAATTTTCGCTTTTGAATATATTTATTTTAAGGCTACAAATAGCTCTCCATAATTTTAAAGTCCAACTTAGAGATAAGTTTGACTTAGGATCTTTGTGAAACACCCCCCTAGTATTGTAAATTTGTATCCAGGGTAATTTGCTGCCCCCATGGCAAGGAAAGGGTTTTGATGCCTTAACCCCTTTTTTCATGACTCTTAATAACGCACAATTTGTTTACATTTGTCATGTAATTACCGGAGGTCACATCTCCTTCAAACTGTTCCCTGTATAGACTATCGGAAATTTATTAGAAATTTGTACAGAGAAACGTAGAAAGAAATGTTGTTTAGCGAAAAGGGGCATTCATATAATGAACAACCAACGTTTTGTCAAAAAAATATGTATATTAAAAAGAAACTAGTTTTTAGTTTTTGACAGCTGGTCGATCATTAGTGCGGGCACTTGATGAGCCCTGCCCAGTTCAACGTTTTTCATAGGATATGACATTTAGACTAGAACGGGACCCTAGCTTACATGTATCCTTTATTGAGTTTTCGTTCTAAATCGATGCACGTATGTTTCATCATATGACATTTCTTTCAATATACGATATAAGACTAGGGGGAAATGATTTACGTATTGTGTCGCTATACGATGAACTTTGGCAGTCTCAACACAGGGATCGGGTATTATACATTCGAAATCTAATGCTCAAACCTGTGTTTCATCATAATTATTATGTTTCTTTTAATATATATACAATTAACTTTGGATGTCTGAACGCAGTATTAGGGTATCTTACATCTGCCCATCTTCTAAGGAACCCTCCCCTAGCTGTTCCCCTCCATGTCGCCACTGTCTCCCTCTCTGCCCCCCTCCCCTAGGTCAATATATGGGCCATGCAAATATTGAGTCAGAGCTTGGCATTCATATTGTAAGCCAGTGGTATAGTCTCTTACTTTTCGTCTCTCTCTTTCTCTTTCTCTCTTTCTGTCTTTCTGTCTGTTTGTCTCTCTGTCACTCTTTGTCTGTCTCTGACTGTCTGTCCCTGTCGCTGTCTGTCTGTCTCTGTCTATCTCTCTATTTCTGTCTCTCTCTGTCTGTCTGTCTCTCTCTTTGCCTCTCTCTTCTCTTCTCTGTCTCTCTCTTCTCTGTCTCTCTCTTCTCTGTCTCTCTCTGTCTCTCTTCTCTCTCTTCTCTCTTCTCTCTTCTCTCTCCTCTCTTCTCTCTCTCTCTCTTCTCTCTCTCTCTTCTCTTTCTCTTCTCTCTCTCTTCTCTTCTCTTCTCTCTCTCTTCTCTTCTCTCTCTTCTCTCTCTTTTCTCTCTCTCTTCTCTCTCTCTTCTCGCTCTTTTCTCTCTCTCTCTTCTCTCTCTCTCTTTTCCTCACCTTTGATCTCTTCCTCTCTTCTCTTCCTCTCTTCTCTTCTCTCTCTCTCTCTTCTCTCTCTCTCTCTTCTCTTTCTCACCCTTACCCTTGATCTCTCTCTCTCTCTCTCTCTCTCTCTCCTCTCTTCTCTTCCTCACCCTTGATCTTTTCCCCTCTCTTGCTCTCTTACTCTTTATCCCTCCTTATATTTTGCTGCCTGTCTCTTATTTTCTCTCTGTGTATCCTTTAGCTCTGTCTTCTTGCTTTATCTCACCGCTTTCTCTTCCTGTCTTTTCCAATCTTTCTAGCAATTAGTCTTGCCTCTCTCTCTTTCTCTTACTCCATCTCTCTCCATCTCTCTCCATATCTCTCTTCATCTCTCTCTCCATCTCTCTCTCCATCTCTTGCTTCCATTTCTGTCTTTCTCTTTCATGAATAGAATTCATCTTGTCTTGATTCAGCCTCGATCGCATATTGATCTTCAGTTAAAACTACATTCCTCTTTTCAAAACCTTGTGATCTCTCGGACCTCTAGAGTAGCCCATCCTTCAGTACATACACTGCATTGAAAGGATCGACTCATAAGGCGCGCCTTCATCATCTCGAGATTGCCAAATAGCCCGCTATTTCTGATTTGGGAAATAATCCCGAAGTAACAAATCGCGTCTTCACTATCTCGAGATACGACCTCAAAACTTGAAACTCGACCTTGAGAAATTAGCTCGAGATATTTTCCTCAGCGTTAGCGCGTATTGCAAATCTTCGGTCTAGTGAAGACGTACGGGACAAATAGCTGGATATTTTGCCAAATAGTGGGATATTTTGCAAACTATCCCAAGATATCTTGGGATGACAATCCTGACCAAATTCTAATTGCTACTTCGGTCTGATGAAGACGCAAATTAGCTGGATAGTTTGCGATCAGGATAGTTCAAATAGCTGGATATTTGGCAATCTCGTCACATCACATCAAAGACAGGCCCCCCACATGGTGCGCTAGCGGAGTAGCAAGTTGAAAGTCAAATTCCAAGTTCACTTCTCTTTTCTCATTATGTGGCCCAGAAAAGCTAGACAATCAATTTTCTCCTGTTTCATCAGCTTGATTATTTTTCTTTGGATGTTTTACCCTGAAATATTCTACTTCCCCTCACCCACCAGTTGTATCGTCTGTTTCGTCCATTTTTTTTTAATGTGCCTTCCAAGAAAGTCCTTTCACAGTAGATATATTTAGAAAGTCGAAAATTCCTGTATAATCTGAATGAATTAATTACATGAAGTACTAGCTGCCTAATGTGTGCCCAGATTAAGAAGGTCATTAATCCCTATGTACATGTAAAAGGATATTAATTAATGCCCTTCAAGCTCTCAGTATCAGCAGATGCAGAGCTACAGGCGTAGCTTTCATGGTAGGGATAATTTTGAAGATTTTTTATTTAAAATTATTGTTTAAAAAAAAAAAAATCATGTTTTATGGAAATGTAGGCATGTAATGTGGAACTGGACAGTATAAAGTTCTTTCTGACTTTTATTGAGTCATTGATGTTGTTTGCACTTTGGACCCCTATTATTGTTTTGCAATGCAATAATGCATTATGTGTTGCTTGAAAGTGCTTTATCTGGTATGTATTTATGCACTTACATGTTTACTCTGCCAGCTCCCAAAATATAGTTATGATGTTTTTTGAACTGGTTGAAAATATCCTCCTGACAGTTGACTGTTCCATCCAGTTTTAATTTACTTTTCCTTCTTCCATTGTGCTCTGTGTTATTACTTTTTCCTTCCTCCTTCTCTCCTACACTGTTGTCCCCCTTTCGCCATCTTCTTCAGACTGGTAGATTAAATGAAAAATTTGGGCCAAGCAAATATTGAACTTGGACTTTGTGGCCACTCTTTGCCTCCCAAGCAAAATCAGAAAGACTACCAAGGCAGTGGTGCAGCGTGGGTCAAGTCATGGAGAGGAGGGGGGTTGGAAGGATTGGTGTCAAGGGGCACTGACATCATTGGGGGGGGGGGCAGTCGTGTCATGTGGATGAATTGCAAGAGAACAAGTCAAGAGATTATGGAGGGGGAGGGGATCATTTCCTTTTCACATTTCCCTTTTCCTCTCCTTTTATTTCTTCCCTCTTTCCTCCCCCTTGCAATTTTATGTGGGGCACACCCCCATGCCCCCTTGTTGCTACACCAGTGCATCAAAGGTACAATCCCTCCCCCATTTGCGGATGAGGATGAGATCAGTTCCTGGCATTATGCTGTTTTTGTAGGACATCCCCTGTCAGTCTAAAGTGGCATGGGATGAGCTTGGATGTAGGCGAGGTCGAATGTCAAAGGTCAAAACCAAGCGTAAATATACCATCTATCCTCCAGTTTTGGGGCTTCTCCTGATTGTTTACTGAGACCACCATTAGCGCAGTTGTCTCGGTTTAGTTTGTAGTGCTGTTTATATACTCGTAACGCACTCATGTTCTTGTATATCGTCTGTTCTAGAGCCAGAAGGATGTTATAACTCCTGTCTTTAAGCAAAATTGTGCTAGTTAACACCTAATAACAATTAGCATCTGGTGTGATGCTTAAAAGGAGAATTGTCATTGTAGAACTGTAATGATTATGAAATCAAAATAATTTCTAGAAACTGTTAGGGTTGTTTTCCTAACAGCATTGATTCTGTTTCTTGCCCCCTATATATTGTACTGCAACAAAGAAATAAATTGTTAGGATGCATTTTTTTAACAGAAGTATTTGTCACAGTCAGGCTAAAGTGTGTATTTCAAAATGTATTAAAACGTCAAAATAATGCTTGGCCGTAATTTGGCTGAATTGGGGCCGTGCTTTCTCCAAGGAAACTGGTCAGCGTTGAAAACCATGATGAAATATTCCTTTCTCTGAAAGGAGTCATTTGTAGCTTTGATGCAAATTCATGTGGCCTTGACAGAGGAGGCAGAGCAAATCATGCGACAAATCCAAAGGAACAGTTTGCTCCTTCGTCATCGACATCTTTCATTTCATTAATGCACTCTTGGATAAACCCCGCATCGAATGAATATTGGTTTAAATGCAGGATACTTCGATCCAGAGGCGAGGGGGAGGGGCAGAGGTAGAAATGTTGGGTTTTCTTGATCCCTTTTTTTCCTTCTATCTCTCTTTCTTATTTTTCTTCTATCTCTCTTTCTTATTTTTTTCCTGTTTCATGAGTAATATACAAATAATACACAGCAGTGAGAGTATTAGTAAGAAGTACCTTTGGAACAGTGTAACACGCCCTAGGCTAAAATGATGTGTTTTATTTGTTTTTTAAGATTATGTTTTATTTGTTTTTATAAAAGGATGTTTTATAATATGATTTTGATAATGACTGGTCATTACCATTGGATAATGACCGGTCATTACCATTGGATAATGACCGGTCATTATTCAAATTACGTGTTAGGCAAAATAAATACCTGGTCTTGGTACGTTTTCAACCAATCATTTGATTATAGGATCCACATCATCATCTATAATATTGGATATCTTTTGTACTGTTCATGGCAAGAAGGGCAATTGATATCTATACTTTATCACAGACTAAGCAAACCACATGATTATTGATATACAGTGAAAGTTCCAAGAAGGTATTAACAGAGTTATTAGTATGATGATGATTGATGATTAACAAAGTTTCATTTTCTTTTCATATCTTTCCATTCCATCTGCTTCCTCATTGACCTGTGTGAATTCATCTCCATCTATGCAAAATAGGTAAGTGACGATTGGCCTTGAATTTGAAAAAATATAATTTATAAATGTATTATTATCTATACAGTAGGCTTGCGGGTGCACCATGTGTGAGAGAGAGAGAGGGGGTTTAGGAGTCCTGAAAAGGAGTATTATTATCTGTATGTATGTTGGTCAGTGGAGCAAAAAAAGAAGACAGGTGGCGAAAGGTGACAGAAAGGTGGGTGAGAAATAGGGAGAAAGAAAGAGAGAAAGAGAGAGAGGGAGAGAATTGTGCATGCAAGAGGCTGTAGTAGAGCAAAGTTTATGAGTAGAGATAGATAAAGAGAGAGAGAGAGAGACAGATAAAGAGAGAGAGAGAGATATATTATGAGACTTACAGAATTGTTTATAAGATGGACTTGCGTAGATCTGTAGAAATGTCATTCAGATGTACGTCAATGTTTATCATGATTATATTGCGCATCTATTATAAATCAGTTTTAGCTGACTTTATTCTTATTACATTGTAGACCTTCAAGAAGATGAAGAACATATCCTGCTAGTAGATCTTTTTTTTTAATTTTCTACTAAAAAACATAGTTAATGATAGCATTAGCAACAAACTGATGTCTAAAGATACCATGATGATAACAGCTTCTTTATCATTAATGGATTTCATAAGACCCTAGCGATAAGGCATAAACATTTTGAAGTATCGGTACTGTATTTTCAAGTGATTAGATACATAGAAGCTCTGCTATCAATATATCGGGGAAATATTTTAACAACAGAGCAACCGTACTGATTAATTAGTGTCCTACTATATCATCATTAAAAAATGACTACCAAAGAATTCTTTCTGCATTAGCAGTGGCTCCACACTGCAATATTTATGGACGAGAAAACAACTTTTTCCCTCCAATGCATTAGAACTGTACGTTGTGGCCAGAGCTAATACTTTTTTCACACTTGTTTTGCTTAACCCCGTACTTTGCTTAGCCCCGTACTATCCTTAACCCCAGACTAACTTTTTTGGCTTTTCTCACTGCAATTCGTTAGCCCCGTACTAGAGAGTGGAATATAAAGCTTAACCCCGGACTAAAGGTAGGGCAAAGATCCCCTTTAACCCCACCTATAGTACGGGGTTAAGCAACATTTTGCCAATGTGAAAACAGTATAAGTGGCTCAGTCCCATGTGTGCTTAATTCTGTAAGTGGTCCTTTAGTACTCAGCGAAGTTCAAGGTTAGCTACTAGATTGAGGCTCAAGGTTATATCTTTGTGGTCAATCATCAGGGAAAAGGGTCGGTTTTATGGGCCAAGAAGTAGATCACAAATGATGTAATCTGCTTTCTTTGGTTATATCATGAAATGTTTGAGAATTGTGTTACATTTATTTATTTTTTATTACGTCCTGTTGAAATGGTTATTCTATTTTGGGGGGTTTCAGTTCTTGTGGGACCCCAAGAATATTCTGATAAAGAAAGCACTAGTTTCCAGTGAAAAAAATTCATGTGTCAATTTGTTAAATTTTTAATATAAGAACAGCATGAATGTCTACATTTCAGTGAAAATTCCACTATAAAAAAATCAAAGGAAACCTGTTTGCCAGCTAAGCGATGCTTTTTTAATCTCAGTCCCATATGCACAAACCCAAATTCAGACCAGATTCGGCTTAAAATGATGGGAACCCTGCATGAAGGAACCAATTTGGCTCCCAGACTGAAACCCTACCTCCCATTCACACTGTCAAAATTAATTGTATAGCTATATGAAAGCTGTACCCTTACACTTAAACCATATAGCTAGCTATTCAGTAAGATTTTTTTTTTGTAGTCTGAATGACCTATAATGAAACACAATTTAACAAAACATCATATAGCAAAACAGAGTTTTGAGCAACGTTTAAAAAAAAAAAAGAGAATCTGGGCCTCATCCCAAGAACTTGTTATCAATACCAAATCCCAAAAGATGGCTACCGTAATTTGCTCTCAGCCAATCAAATGCAATGATTTCAGTAGCTCATCACATTTATTTCAAGTTTCTATTTATAACAAGTTTATGAAACAGGGCCCAAGGTCTACTTCAAGTTCTAATGGAAATGTTTGTGTGGTATGAAAACTAAGTAACTAGGCAGGGCTTATTGTTAATGATAATTGATAATTAGTGGTAGTGTTTTATATTTTACCTGACTGCTAAGAAAAGAATTTAAAAAAATTGTAATTGTACGATTGGCCAGCTTCCATGTCCACTAACCGCTTTAAATAAGTTTCTTTTGTCAATGTTTCTTAATACGATACTTATATCCACATATTATTATTAAAATATTTACGTTCTTTATAATTTAAAAAAGCGTATGAACTTCCCCTGATGTAAAGTTGAACAGGCT
This sequence comes from Strongylocentrotus droebachiensis, assembly GCA_035222895.1. Classification (NCBI taxonomy): domain Eukaryota; kingdom Metazoa; phylum Echinodermata; class Echinoidea; order Camarodonta; family Strongylocentrotidae; genus Strongylocentrotus; species Strongylocentrotus droebachiensis. Next base: position 123,464 of record JAVYIG010001766.1, read on the forward strand.
GTTAGTCTGGCTGTTAGAATTTGTTTTTCACTATACAATTAGCCTTAAAATATTTACATTCTTTTTAAAATAAATTGTATACATTTCTCCTGGTGTGAACAGCCTGATAGTCCCACGTGTGTCAAAATGGTGAATTTGTGTTTTACTATACGATGAGCCTTAAAATATTAACGTTTTAAAAAAAAAGAATTGTATACATTTTCCCAGGCGTCAACGGGCTGTAGTCCCAAGTAAAATTGTTATCAGCTATACGATGATCTCTGTAAAAATATATATGTTTCTTTTTAAAAATAAATTGTATAAACTTCCCCTGGTCTGAACAGGTCGATAGTCCCATGTGTGTCAAAATGGTGAAATTGTTTCTGCGCCTGGGGTGGTGAACATCACAGCCAGGGTTTGACTGAGGAACGCTAGAAGTTCAAGGTTGGGCCTAATATAGCCATCATGGTTCACAGCTTGCTTGAGAACCACACATGGCATGGCAACTAACCGCAGTGTGGTTCGCATTATAAAACTGTTAGTGTGGACTGACGGGTGTGCTGGTGGTGCGGGTGGCGTGGGTCTGTTTTTTTTTTTCGGGGGGGGGGGAGGGGCTGGATTGATTGAGCCCCACCCCACCCCTCTCTCTGCCATGTGTGTCTTTCTCTCTCCATCTCCCCCCATCTCTCTCTGTCTGTCTCTCTCTCTCTCTCTGTCTGTCGATCTGTCTCTCTTTTCTCATCTTCCCATCCTGTCTCTCTTTTCTGACCCCTCTGTCTCTCTCTCTTTCTCTCCCTCTCACTCTCTTTCTCTATCTCTCTCTCTTTCTCTATCTCTCTCTCTCTATGTATTCCACATTTTGTTGGAATTTATATTTCATAGCATAGAGGGTTAGAAGTTATCGAGGTGTGGACAAACTCTATCTACCAGTCATGTAAAACTAGGTGCAAACTCAATAGCCATCAGGATTTATATGATCATTCCTGTTTTTATGCACATTTTATGTAAACATTGCATTATTGGTCATGGACTACTGCATTGTACATTGTATATGTTGATATTAATAAACCGAAATTGAATTGAATGGAATTGAATTGATTTTTGGTAGCGTCTATATTTTGGCTTGAGGGCCAGTTGATATAATGGTAATAGGGCCATTTGATATGTACTCTTATATAAGGCCGAGTTCTTCAGCTGTATTTCATTTCCAGTCCATACCTGTGTAAAATAATGGCAAATATAATGAAATTCTCATAAAATCATTGAGTGCGTTTGCAAATTGAGATCACTTTCCAACAGCTCAGTCCAACATTTATTGGAATATTTAAATATTACAATAATGCTTTCTGTAATCCAAACATGATAACTATCTCTACCGGTATATAGGAGTGATACAATGGGGTACTGAAATTGTGCTTGAGTCGATTACTTCAAAGTCTTTACGTTCGTGTAAGTAATATAACGGGGAAACTATAATACCGCGGTCAATTTCCAGATGGAAAATAATCTGGACCCTTAGAGTGAGGTAGCTCATTTGCATGCCACGCATTACTGACCGATGAAAAAAGGGTACACAACTGGGTTTGGAATTTATATTTCATTAGGAACTCCACTGGACACTGCAATTTCATGCAGATTATCTCCAAGTCCAGCAATTGGATTATTGACCACTCCCGCTAAATTGAATACGTGGGACTGGATGGAGAAAAAAATGCAACCCGCCGGTATAATTAGTATTCGCTCCAAATTGTGCATGTGGGTCTATTGCAAATGTCAGGAGTGATGGGTTTAAAAGTAAATTAAACTACTGTATTTTGAATTGGGCCAGTCCAATTGATAACCACTCCAAATCGTACAGATGGGACTGTTGCAAATGTCAGGAATGATGGGTTTCAATTTAAATGGAATTACTTTATTTTCAATCCAGCCAGTCTAATTGATCACTGCTCCAATTTGTGCATGTGGAACTATTGTAAATGTCAGAAATAATGAGCTCCAATGAATGTTAATCTACTATATGTCTGGTTTTTTAAACATGTAAAATCAATTTCTAAGTACTGTGTGAATGGGAGAAATGAATTGTACTAAAAAAGGTGGAGGAAATTGAAAAGGAAAAAGCTGATATAAAATTCAGATATCGATGAAAAAGGAGCAAGGGAAACAGTGTATGCGCTCATGCCTTGTTTTGCTCACCTTAACATTATATACAGGGTGTAAATTTTTGTGAATTTCAAATTTCAATTGATCCTCAAGACTGAATATGGCAGTATTGCAACTGAGTAAAGTGTCTGTTTTAATTTCAAATGCACATTCACAGACTTGAACATTTTATTTGACATGACAGAGATAACAAAGAGAGCTGATATTGGATATAAGTATTTATTTTGTTTTTTTGTGTAAGCAATACTCCAGGCATGCAAAACTAATGATATGACCCCATCAGAGTCTTACCCCAGCATGTTTTCGAGTATGTGGGACTGGGAATTTATCTTGGAATGGCTGTATATAATCAAATGAGCTGCAGTGTTAAATAACTAAGCTAAACAGGTCATCCATTCAATACCCCAGTACGCTGGAGAACCCAGCAAGCGGCACGGACCCGCCTTTACTGGAAGACGTAACCGAATCTTGTAATACACGGTACCCCGCTGCCCGGCCCGGGGCGCGGTGACGAGATGAAAATATTGGTAATCTGTTTTCGCTCCTGGGACGGCCCTTTGTGAGCGCTGTCGTGCCTCCCTCCGATCGCCGTGGTAACCCCCCCGATCGCTGTGGTAACCCCCTATTCTCGCACGCTACAGCTGTTGGCATCAGCTGAGCATTAACTAGCCTTGATTTCAGCTTGACTATTTCTTCGGTAGCCTCGATCAGAGACATTGATTTTCAAGTTTTCACCTATCTCACCTACATTAATCTTATTTTGGTCTTATTGTTGATGGATTAGTTTTACTGGTCATTATCGTTTAATCTTTTAATTTGAACATAGTTGAGAATAATCGGACAGTTTTTGATCAAGGATTAGATATTGGATTATAAATAGAGAAAAAGATATAAATTAAAATTGTCTTGAAGCAAGAGTGGTAAATGGAAAGGTGCGATAGCTTCAGCTACAATTTAGGCCCTCTTTCATGTGGCTTTCATCGAAAGGGTGGGGTGCGGTGCGGCGCGGTGTGGCGCGGTGTGGTGTGCTCAACGCACCCATTCGATAAAAGAGGGGGGGGCTTTTCTCGAAAGGGTGCGTTGAGAGCGGAGTACCGTTTTAACACACCCTTTCGATAAAAGCGGGGGAGCTTTTCTCGAAAGGGTGCGTCGACTAGTCTTTCGCATCAGTCGTTTAAAATGAGGATCCCGGACAGAAGGTAATAGTTGCCAATTTAAGTATATCGAAAATGTATTAAATAAAATGGAATGGTCTTGATTACAGAGTGGTCTCTTTCTTTATTACTATGTTGATGGGGGACACAGAGAGAAGAAAAAAAACGGAAAGGGGGGGGGGGGGAAGATAAAAGGAAAGAAAGAAGAATAAGAAGAGAAGAGGGAAACGGGGGGGGGGGGGGGGGCGAAGGACTCTTCCCTCCCCCCCCCCCCCCCCCCCCGCCAAAAAATAAATCAGAGAGAGAGAGAAGGGAAAGAGAAAGGGACAGAGAAGATAAAAGGGAAGAAAGAAGAGAAAGAAGAAGAAAAGAGGAAAACGGGGGCAAAGGGCTTTTGCCTCCCCCCCCCGCCAACAAATAAATAGGAGAGAGAGAGAGAGATAGAGAGAAGGGAAAGAGAATAAAAAAGGAAAGGAAGAAGAATAAGAAGAAAAGAGGGGCTCTTGCCTCCTCCCCCCCCCCCCCCCCCCGCCAAAAGATAAGTAAGAGAGAGAAGGGAAAGGGAAAGGGAAAGAGAAGATAAAAGGAAAGAAAGAAGAGGAAGGAAACGGGGGCGAAGGGCTCTTGCCTCCTCCCCCCCCCCCCCGCCAAAAAAATAAATAAGAGAGAGAGAGAGAGAGAGAGAAGGGAAAGGGAAAGGGGAAGAGAATATAAAAGGAAAAAAAGAAGAAAAAGAAGAAGAAGAAGAAAAGAGGGAAACGGGGGCGAAGGGCTCTTGCCTCCTCCCCCCCCCCCCCCGCCAACAAATAAATAGGAGAGAGAGATAGAGAGAAGGGAAAGGGAAAGGGAAAGAAAATATAAAAGGAAAGAAAGAAGAGGAAGAAGAAGAAAATAGGGTAACGGGGGCAAAGGGCTCTTGCCTCCTTTCTTTTCTTTCTTTTCCTTTCTTTCCTATTATCTTCTCTTTCCCTTTCCCTCTCTCTCTCTCTCTTATTTATTTTTGGCGGGGGGGGGGGGGGGAGGGCAAGAGCCCTTCGCCCCCTTTCCCTCTTTTCTTATTCTTTTTCCTCTTCTTTCTTTCCTTTTAGATTTTCTTTCCCTCTCCCTTTTCTCTCTCTCTCTCTTATTTATTTTTTTGGCGGGAGGGGGGGGGGGAGGTAAGAACCTTTCGCCCTTCCCCCCGTATCCATCTTTCCTTCTTCTTCTTTCTTTCCTATTATATTTTCTTTCCCTTTCCCTTCTCTCTCTCTCTCTCTCTTTCCTATTTATTTGTTGGCGGGGGGGGGGGGGGGGGGGGGAGGGCAAGAGCCTTTCGCCCCCGTGTCCCTCTTTTCTTCTTTTTCCTCTTCTTTCTTTCCTTTTATCTTCTCTCTCTCTCTCTTATTTATTTGTTTGGCGGGGGGGGGGGAGGGAGGAGGCAAGAACCTTTCGCCCTTCCCCCCCGTATCCATCTTTCCTTCTTCTTCTTTCTTTCCTATTATATTTTCTTTCCCTTTCCCTTCTCTCTCTCTCTCTCTCTTTCCTATTTATTTGTTGGCGGGGGGGGGGGGGGAGGGCAAGAGCCTTTCGCCCCCGTGTCCCTCTTTTCTTCTTTTTCCTCTTCTTTCTTTCCTTTTATCTTCTCTCTCTCTCTCTTATTTATTTGTTTGGCGGGGGGGGGGGGGGGAGGGAGGAGGCAAGAGCCTTTCGCCCTTCCCCCGTTTCCCTCTTTCCATCGTCTTCTTCTTTCTTTCCTTTTATATTTTCTTTCCTTTCCCTTTCCCTTCTCTCTATCTCTCTCTCTCTCTCCTATTTATTTGTTGGCGGGGGGGGGGGGAGGCAAAAGCCCTTTGCCCCCGTTTTCCTCTTTTCTTCTTCTTTCTCTTCTTTCTTCCCTTTTATCTTCTCTGTCCCTTTCTCTTTCCCTTCTCTCTCTCTCTGATTTATTTTTTGGCGGGGGGGGGGGGAAGAGTCCTTCGCCCCCCCCCCCCCCCCCGTTTCCCTCTTCTCTTCTTATTCTTCTTTCTTTCCTTTTATCTCCCCCCCCCCCTTTCCGTTTTTTTCTTCTCTCTGTCTCCCCCATCAATATAGTAATAAAGAAAGAGACCACTCTGTAATCAAGACCATTCCATTTTATTTAATACATTTTCGATATACTTAAATTGGCAACTATTACCTTCTGTCCGAGATCCTCATTTTAAACGACTGATGCGAAAGACTTGTCGACGCACCCTTTCGAGAAAAGCCCCCCCGCTTTTATCGAAAGGGTGTGTTAAAACGGTACTCCGCTCTCAACGCACCCTTTCGAGAAAAGCCCCCCCTCTTTTATCGAATGGGTGCGTTGAGCACACCACACCGCGCCGCACCGCACCGCACCCTTTCGATGAAAGCCCTTTCATGTACATGAATGTTGCAAATACAGCAAAGGCTCAAATCCAGCTTCATTCTCAAAGATTTGAATTGTTATTTTTGGTGAAATGCTGATGGTACTGTCTCAATGAAAGGATACAATGTTTTTTAATTCACTTAAAAGAAAAATGATTGACTCCATACCATCTCAGTAATAAGGCTGAGGGTAATTTAATTATGACCCTCAATCCAAGGGGTGAGGGTTCAGCCCTTACATTCTTATGCAAGACATTAACCCGCATTTGACACTCTCCACTCAGGTGAAGATAGCTACCCCATATGCTAGAACACTACATATCAGCTATCACTGTGTAATTGACACAAATGCTTTTTTGTTTTGATACAAATAGGCACTGTAAGTGTAACAACGTTGCAGATATTTAAAATAATATGGCTATGGGTTCAACAAACTCAAGAGAACATTAGATAAGAACTGGATATAGTGCTATGAGAGATAGTTTATTGATCAATATGCATTTTAATACCTTTAAATTACCGTTATAAAACCCTGCTGTCCGATGGTAGATGACCATTTGATTCAAGGATTACTTATCTGTTTTTTTATTTTATTGGTTTCCTTACTGGGGAAAAGTGGGGATGTTTGGTGAAACTCTTACTGCCAAGCTCTTTACTTTGAAGGAGAATGATATTAAAGATATAGCCATCCTATTAATATTTGATTGTGCTCGAGAGGAGCTGTTTCCAGGCCAATTTTGACGAGATAATTGCCCACGTCGCAAGATTTCACAATTGATTAGAACACTCACCTCCGAGATGTGCTTTGCTACTGATGTGTGATAAATATGTAACTGCTGGAAAACTTAAAGAGAAGGTTGAGTTCTGGGAAGAGGTGAAAAATTATTTGTGGGACGTTATCATTGTTATTATGCAAGTTCAGAAGAACATCACATAAACATGTTCCCTGAAAAGCATGGTTTTTCAAATGCCTTCATATTCTAAATATATCATGTAACATCGTAAAAATCAGGAGAGATTTTTACGCCACGTGTTTGTGTAGTCCCATATACATCTTTCTGTGTACAATTTTTGTAACTTTACCAAGACTTGGTCAAATTTCTTATTATTTTGATGATTCCAGAACCTTGTAATACACACAAATACTTATATGCTAGATGATCAACCTTTTCTGGTCAATTCCACACTGTTTCTTTCACAATCATTGCAATCGCATGACCAGAACTCAATTTCCTCTTTAATACAGAAAAATGTGTAGGACTGTAGATGCACTATTCATTATGTTGTATATATATTTTTAATGTTTGAATTTACATCATTATCGCCTATTGTACAAGGACAGTAATTGATGCATCCATTCTGCTGCTAGTTTAAGTTGGGCGTAATTATGATGATCTTTATCAAGAAAAATTGTATGATGAAGCGTGCTAATTTTGTAAAACTCTGACTTTACCCCCTTCTTGCCCCCGAAAGACAAAATGATCTTGGGTTTTATATCGCTTTAATCAAGTATACTTGTCAAAGTATATTTTGTTTTTCATCATGGTTTTGTTGACACAACAATGAATTTCCAGTACATTTTGAGGAAAAAAAAATGCACAGAGCAAAAGTTAACTTGCAAACAGTTTAAAGTTGATACTCTAAGCAAATAAATGTCCCTTAATTTGTTACCTACGGCAAGTATATGTTATTTTTAAGTTTTTCAATTACTTAGTATATCACAACAAAATTCTGTCTACTCGAAATCCTCAATTGAAATGTCTAAAATATCCGCCTCTCTTTGCATAGAAAATCAGTCACGACGCTGGTCTACTATTTATGACCTCACGTCCGGGAGAGAGTATATTCACGTACCCGGATGTTCCATAGCAAACATGTGCAGAGTGATACGATTTTCTGCATATTTTTGTTTCAAAGGCTGAAAAGTCTAATAAATCATAATTCTATGTACAATTCTTTACCTTCCCCTAGTACTTCATAGTATTAATATCAATTCCCCTTTTAAAAATTATGACATAATACATGCCAACGATGTGCTATTAGTCGATATTTTCACCATGTAATTTTTGTTTTGGTGTTGAAATCGGCCCAGGCACGGAGTGAACAGTAGCTGTCTACCCATGCACAGTTCATTACCATACACTACAGCGATCTCCCGATGGTTTCTTCCTTTTTCCCCATGTCTTTCGCCTTCCTTGGCCCTGAACATCCTTCATCTACCAATTCTGACACCGGTTGTCAGGAGCAAGTCTTTGTTAGTTGTTTTTCTTAGCTGGCAACGTCGCTTTCATTCTCTTGCAATTGCCGATAAACATATAACTAGCGCACGTACGTTCCATCACAAGCAAGCAGCGCCTAGAGCAGCGGCTTGGTCTTACCTCCCGATTCTGCTCGCTCCATGCACGAACGTTCATGCAAGAGCCGCATCACTCGCCAAAATATTATAGAGGAAGCGCGCTTGCATGATCTCGTTCAAGTTTGATATTTTACAACATAAACTGTTTAACTGGTACTGTATCCTTTTTTGAGGCAGTCACACACATCTATGATAAGTACTATCATAGTTCTAGACCTATTCGTTTTACAAAACTGCTCATGTACATCTGATGACAATATAATGCATCCGCCTATTCATAAGTGCACGATTTAACTTTAATTCCTCGGCAGTAAACTCGTCTTAAATCTCTACCAAATAGGTGAATATGAGGATATAAAAAGAAATCAGCGACTGGAAAATGTTGCTTCGTTATTTTTCATTCAAATGAAAAAAGAAAATCCATCAAATATACTCCTTAACAACAACAAATCTAAGCTCTGACAGGATAGCATTTACGTAGGGATATCACTGCCATTCACTCTCACTGAGCCCATGACTCCCGTTCGTGACGTCACGGATAGAGGCCCGACTCTACGTGCACTTCCGGGTTTCAGACTTAGATATTTTGGTAGAGTTTACTCGAATAAATTCATTATTCTAAACTTGTTTTGTCGGGTGGACACCATTTGGTGTTATTATGGGGGTTAAAAGCTTTCTATTTATGTAATTATCTCAGTATTTGGGATTGTCTTAGAGTATCAACTTTAAAGTGCAGGTATAAAACACCTTTTGGCTTTTTCTGTCAGTAGTACTATCTGAAGTTATAGTGCTCCGGGCAAAGTTGGATGTAGTTTCATTTTTATGTACTGCTTGTTTTTCTCAGCCTCAATCATACCAAACCAGTATCTAGTAAGAAATTGTTGGTCAACTGTCTATGGTAGTTAGCACTTTGAATTTATACTATATTCTTGAACTGTTGATTATGGATATTAGCTTTCTTTTGAACTGGCTATGACTTCAAAAAGAGTGGGAGCGGGAAATATCGATCCAATATTCATTTCATATTGTTTAAATCCATGTTTCCGTCATCTTCAAAGAGATAACAAGATGCCGTCTAGACGAATCTGACACTTTAGGTGTTGTATTGCCGTCGTTGCCTCTAGCAACAGTCACCTAAGCTGTTGTTGACAGACTCAACCACCTGTAAACAAAAGAATGTAAACAAATCAACATTGAAAGTTGTGTAGTCACAGGGGGTTGGAATTAAGTTTTCATTTAAAGGTACTATGTCCCATTTGCAGGCCAAAAAAATGAAAAAGTTAAATTCCAACTGCATTTGAAAGATAATACTAATTTAGAACTTCCCTAAAAAAGGTGGGGCTTGAAAATGTCTTCAAGTGGGAAAATAACGACTATTGTCAAATCGACTTTAGGGCTATAGAGCCCAAAAGTAATAGTCTTGATTTTCAGACAATTGTACCGAATGGTCATACGTTTTATGCTGCGCAAAGATTCAATCAGTTTAATCTTGGCCATCACAAGAAGTGGGTTATTGATGTAGACAAATGCTCATGTACCCTTTACAACTCTTTTCATGTATGTTATTACCAAAGAAGAAAAAAGGCCAGTCAGTCACTCAATAGTGTCTGACAGTGAAGTCTAGCAAGTAAACGGGTTTCCTTGCATAATTTGAATATGAGGACACTGCTAACGTTTAAATTTCACAGATAGGACATACATGACATATTCATAATTCCTGCAAAGTTCTACAGAATTTGAGGTTAGCTGCAAAAGGGACATAGTACCTTTAAAAGACACTGTCTGATGCGTACCTTTGTCTTGTTTGATCTTCTGTTGATGTTGTAAATTTCGCTTTTGTCTCGTATATTGTAGTGTTTTTAAAGATGAAGTTGAGTTCTGGTCATGCGATGGCATTGTAAAAGAAAAGGTGTGGAATGGATCAGAAAAAGTTGATCATGTAGCATGTAAGTATTGGTGTGTACTGCTAGGTTCTGGAGTCATCAATATCATAATAAATTTGGCCCAGTCTTGGTAAAGTAACAAGCACTGTACACAGAAAAATGTATATGGGACTACACAAGTGGTGTCGGGGGCTACTTACCTTGATTTCCTTATCTTTCTATGCTCATTACTCAGTCAGTATACGTTTTCTACCAAAATTGTTTGGCAAATGACATTTATTTGTAATCTTTAACATTCAGTGTAAGTTTTGTTTGATTCTGTGAGAATTAATTTTCTTGTTTTACCAGAACTCAAGTTTATCTTTAATCTTGGGTTCATGATCTGTGTTGTGAATAACCTAAACATTAACTGCTTGGAGCCAGTAAGGCATTACAAATATATCCTAATTACAGCATCGCTTCTAAGTTTTGAATTTATTAAACAATGTAAGTAAATTATTGTAAAGTATTTTTTTCTCGCTTAATTGGGAATTACTCTGCCTTTCTTTTTATGAAACATGATGAGCTATAGATAATACATTCTTTATGATCATGTTGATGTTGCTATTGACAATTACTGTACGACAATTGTGATGATGATGATGATAACAATGACAATGATAATGAAGAGCGATATTCATCTCCCTGCATATGGTAAGTGGTCAGCTTATATTGTATTCCTGTGCCAAGGTGTTTTTTATAAATTCAAATTTTAAATCTCTTCTATTCTAACTAATTTGTCCATCAAAGTTATAGGTTGACATGCGAAGGTTTTTGTTGTTTTTCATTCTTTACGTCTTCCTTATTTTATCTTATCTAATAATAATAATAATAATAATATGTCTTGTTTTCCCAGGGTAGCCTCATCAGTATTCATACTGTTCTCCCTTAGGGCCCTGCAATCATATTATTACCCCGGTCATCGGATTCAGGCTTACCCGCACACAATGTATGCACATTCTCCACTCCCTGGGGAGCATTCCAGCCAGGTGTCATTTTTACAGGCACACATTAAAAGAATATCAACCTACATTGGACAACTGCATGCACATGAAGCACTTAATGCATTTCCTTTTGGGGGTGGATATAATGTTATTCTTGGTATTAAACTCATTATGCCTGCAAGCTTGGTGAACATTTCTCAGGTTGTCATCCAAACGAACGAGGGGTCATTGAGAGGTCGTTTCGGAAAGGCGTAATGACAGACTACTGCCAGCATCCATTACAGTGTCATGTTAGCGTCCATGTTCCACTCCAGCTAGTAAGAGGAGGGAATGTTGCCGTTTGGGAGATGTAGATGGTCAGGGGTGCCAAGAATGCAAAAAAAAATGAGTTTAAAGAAAAGAATTCAACTCTTGTTGTTTCAGAAGCCGAGTTATTCAGGGATAGCAGTTTGTCAACCGAAGAGGCAACCCTGCTTAAAAATTAAACTGTAAATAAAGAAAATAAATTGTTAAATATTTATCAGTAAATTTGCTTAAACTACAATGTATCTTAAAGTCATCCTAACAGTTATCTATAGGCAACATCTATATTATCATTCTATATGTCTCAATAATGAACACCATCTCCAATTTCTTTGGAATCTTTTAACCATTTGGTTAAGGTGAAAGCATGATATGGCTTTTTATTCAAATTTGCCTATGTTGGTATCATACTAGCTTTCTGATTTTCTCGTGAGATTTACAGTGAAACACTTTTGCACCCTGCTTCCTGCCCCCCTCCCCTCCATCTCCCCCATCCGTGTTGAAAATGGATTAAACGCCTATACATGTACATCCAGACAGACAGACATTGTCTGTAGTGTAGAGATGCAGAAGGGCATATAACTCTGTCTTAATACACACAGTTGTATGCCCTTATTGCACTAACATATGATTGTTGAGTGTATGATGGGTCTAAAGAATAAAGCTGTCTGCACTGATGATGTCATTGCTTTTAAAGACAAAAGGTCAATGATGAGGTCATGGTGAGGGCATGTTGAGGAAATGCAATAAACACCATTAAAGGGAGTTATGTCCTTTTAGCCCTCACCGGCTGTTTACAGGCTAGACATCAAGTTCCACAGAGCAGTAAACAAACACACAAGTGACTCCCAGTGGGCCACACCTTACACACAGGTATTAGTTACCATGAAAGCGTTCATATGCAAGGGGTGTGTGGGGAGGGGGGGGGGGGGGGGGGGGCAAGGTGGGAGAGGTGGGGATTTTCAACTGCCCCGACATCAGGGAAAAAAATATGTTACAAATTTTGGGGGCTACTTTTCAAGCTTGCTTGCATGAAAATAACACTCTATAAATCTTTTTGCATTGAACTCTATGTAAATTTTGGGGGCTCTTTTTTGACTTTCGGGGACTCTTTTAGGCATTTCGGGGGCTAATTTGCCCAGAGCCCCCGTGTATTTTTTCACTGGGGGGGGGGGGGGGGAGCAAGGTGGGGAAGGGGAGGTGGGGTATTTTCAATTGCCTCAACATCTGTTATAGAATTTCAACAAAAGATTATTCATAGATGCATTTGATGTATAATTCAATGAATATTTCTTTTTTCCTTCACAGAAACAAAATGATCATATCACAAAATACATATTTACAAATTACAAATTTACGAAATTCCTATATACCATGCACAGGTCTTGTGGTGGGGTCGCCACAACAATATAGATGTATGATACATAAAGACTGAACTTCATGGCCAGACCTCTAATTTACTTTGAGCATTCAATTCATGACGTGCGTGATACATTTGCCCCCAAAAAAATGTAATGGAAAATCCATTATAAATTATTATTTATCGGCATCACTAAAGAAAAAAGAAATAACGATTTGCTCTCGGCTGATCTGAAAAAATTGCTTTCATGATGTAAAACAGAATGACTTAGTTTCCGTGATCTGTATTTTGTTGCCAGAACTCACAAATACATTTGCTGTGCCATATAGTTTTTCTGTTGTTACGCCCCCCCCCCCCCCCCCCCCCCTCCCCCTCACCCCTTAAAAAAAATTCTGTCTACCTCTTCTATCCTCCCCCATCATCTCCTCATCTTCATGATGAGAAATGTTTGGCACTCATTCAGATAGAGGCCCCAGACTGTATCAAATGTTGTTTGCTATTAACGAGAGGGCATGGCAAGTTCACCCATGCAGACCAGCGTTTTTTAATGCGTTGGCTATTTGAACTCTTTTCACACACACTCTCTATCTTGTGCAGTGTTATTCAGACGTTGGAAAGTTAGCGTTCAAATCATTGCTTTATAGTGTCTGTCTGTAAGTTCATTCAGACCAGAGTTTTAATGCGTTGGAACTCTTTCTACAACCACTCTCTTGTGCAGTGTCGTTCAGACGTTGAAAAGTTTGCGTTCAAATCATCTTCTTATAGTGTCTGTCTGTAAGTTCATTCTGACCAGCGTTTTAATGCGTTGGCTATTTGAACTCTTTCCACACACTGTCTCTCTTGTTTAGTTTTGTCCAGACGTTAACAAAGTTAGCATTTAATTCATCGTTTTATTGTATATATCTGTAAGTTTATTCAGACTACCAGTAGCTCTTTGCTGCATGAACTTTTGAACTTCTTTCACACTCTTCTTTGCTGGACTTTTCAGACAGTAGAAAATATGCATTTAAAACATTGTTCTCCATCAGCCTTTTCACACACAGCTAAAATTCATCGTTTCCAGAGATGATTAGAATCAGTCAACAGTTTTAAACATGTTTATAGAAATTTTTTCCCAGTGTGAACATCGTTTATATGATGTTGGGATAGATACGAAGTCGCGATGCATAAAAGCAGGCTGCCGATACGAAGTTCGTATCTAGAGAGCTTGTCATTTTGTGTGTGAAAGGTTTTTCGTGTTTAAACGTGTTTAAACTGGATGGAGCGACCGCTCTGTTTGATATGACCTGACCTTCAATGCGCAATGGCACTACTGCGCATTTTACGAGCAGTAGTTAATCACGAAACGATTAACGATCGCAACGAAATTTCTGTGTGTGAAAGGCTCGTGATTAGTTTAAACACGTTTCAAACACGTTTATACTATAAATCATGTTTATAGAATTTTAGCTGTGTGTGAAAAGGCTGCATGTTGTAATTGGATTTCTGAAGTTCATCCTGAGTTATCTAAACCTCAACTCCTGTGTGTGAATGGTTTTCACAAAAGTTTCATGTTTGAATATGTGTTGTCTGTTGTGTGAACATCATCTTTATGATTAGGCTAGATCAAAGGATGTTCTGATGAAAGGTTATACCAGTATGTCTTGTAATGGATTGGATTTGTAAAGCAATTTACAAGGCACTTTAAAACATCTTTTGAAATATTGTTCCCTTTCTTAACCATATTTAAACAACCTCTGTTAAGCTTTATTAGCTCTCAACAGACAATGCATACCGTACTGTATTTTCTGTTTACCAGTCCCATACATTGACTTTTGTGTATTCCTGTCTTTGCAGTTCTCCTACAGCACCGAAATATGTGCATATAATAATTCACCCGGTTGATATGCATGTTCAAGGCTTCTCTGATGAGATTAAGCTTTATTCTGAAGGTGGGGATAATCAGATTTTGTCATTCCTCAGCGGGACGCTAATCTCATTACTGGAGGACGGCTTTACCTGACGCTTGGAGGTGCAACAAATGGAGAAATCCACCAGGCTACTTAACGATGGTGGCCTGTAAATCCATCCATCACGCTAATATGCACTTTTTCAATTTAGGCGAGATGACAGTAAATGTAAATTTTCATATATTTTACTTCCCAAAAGAGTAGACTCTCTACCGAAATTAATGTATTTGATTGCGCAATATCACACGATTATGTACTTATCCAATATGGCACATTGCCAGCATAGTTTTCATATATCTGCTTGGTAATGAGCAAGCCCTCTAGCCCATATTCATAAAACCTTAAAGAACCTGGGGGGGGGGGTGTTTCACAAAGATTCTAAGTCAAACTTAACTCTAAGTTGGACTTAAATATTATGGAGAGCCATTTGTAGCCTTATAATGAAATACATTCAAAAGAAAAATTCAAATATTTTAGACTTTTCATAAATTCTACATCAAGAACATGAAATCTCCCAAGATAATAGAAAAAATGAATGATTTGAATCGATATTTTATGCCTTTTAAAATAATTTGTACAAAATATTTTCAATGATGCTAACAGCTTTCCATAATTGTTAAGTCCATCCTTAGAGATAAGTTCAACTTAGGATCTTTGTGAAACACCCCCCTGGTTGTCAACTAACTGAATACTATAGCCTACCAGTATGTAATTACTTGACGAATACCCTAGTAGTGTTTTACGAACATGGGCTCTGATGAAGAACATGATATCCCAAACTCCGGATATATCCACCCGTACATGTATCCATCATGCACCCTCACTCCACACTGGCAGATCAGTGCATGCTGGAGCCTACGTAAGTGCGGGTCGACAAAACGAAAAATGAGCATTAGTCATAATAAGCTTCGGGCAATTACAACATTAAGCTGTCTGGCTCATGCCCGCCCCTCCCCCTTTCTCCCTCTTTCTCCCTCTTTCTCCCTCTTTCCTATACATACTACCTCAAAGGATGGTATTACGATGCCGTAGCATCAGTGCCCGGCCGTACAGTCTGTTTTACAGATGGCTTCAGCACACCACAGTATCTGCGTCTCTCTTCTGTGAGCCAGTGTGAGGCTCTTTCCGCGCTGTCCAAGGTCACTCACAAGTGTTCGTGTTTAGCACAAGACTTTATGAAGAAATCCAGACCCCTTGCCAATCAACTCTTTAAAGATACCAGTTTTGGAAATGTCCCCCTTTCAAAAAATGAAATGGAAGCTCTTATTACCAATCATGTGAAAGAATATGTTTTGACTAATACGTGATGATAAATATTTTGCCGGGAAACCGCCTACTAATTGATATATTTGGTAAATTAGTTTATCTTTGGACTGTGAGAGATAAACGCACGTGTCGCGCACATGTGTGTAGTCCCATATACATCTTTCTGTGTACAGTGCTTGAAACTTTACGATTCCAGAACCTTGCAATACACACCAATACTTATATGCTAGATGATCAACCTTTTCTGATCGATTCCACAACGTTTCTTTCACAATGCAATTGCATGACCATAACTGGTCTTTACCTTTAACCTCTGCATCTAACGCCATGGGTGAACTTTGTATTTGAGTGGTAGAAGTCGGTGAAAGTGATAAATACAAAGAATGATGCATTTGTGAATGATTGACCGCACCGTGTCATGTTTGCACACCATTAATTTCTTCATATGGTGTTATGCGCGACCGCTTGTGAGTTCGCAGAGTGACCTTAGATGGTGCAAAAGAGTCTCGCAGAGACGCAGCAGCGTGATCCCTCAATACCTTGCTTTGCTCAAGCTGATAGAGGGGGCACCGGGGCAGACCCTACTGGCACTGACAAGATTTCTGTGTGTGTAATTGGGTTTTTACAGACGTGTATCAATCAGATATGATTATTTACGTCTGGGGACCGACCTTTAAACGTCACCATCCGAAAGACGTGACTCAGTTTCGAACCTGCGTCCTCGGCTGAATCAGTTTGTAACTTCCACTGTTAGCTGGATTACAGGCGCACGCCACAACGCCTAGTTAAACGCCTAGTTCTGCTTTGTAATGTTTGTATAAGAATTGCATGTTTGTTCTAAAAAAAATGGTGCTTTTTCAATCTTTTTCAATCAAATTTGTGAGTGGATAGAGCTGTTACTAATCATTTTATATGCCATATATATTCAGAATTCTTTGTTTTCCAGAAGGAAAAGTTAATAAATAAGATTTACACTGATGGTTATGTTTCTGTTGTTTTGAAACTTCTAAAGTGAAACCTGACATCTTGAAGTGACAATTTTTTGTTTTTATATACTGTCTAAGTGTCTCCCACCTTATCACCCTTTAGCATTACCCTCTCTCTCTCTCTCTCTCTCTTGCTTTCTCTTCCTCTTTTTCATTCTTTTTTCTTTCTTTCTCTTTCTCTTTCTATATTTCACTCTCCCTCTCCTGCTTTTCCCCCTCTTTCTCTCTTTTTTCTCTTCCTCTTTCTCATTTTATTCTTTTCTTTCCATCTCTTTCTCTTTTTCTCCCTCTCTCTCTCTCTTTCTCACTACCTTTCTTTCCCTTTATCCCTTTCTTGCTTTCACTCTCTTTCTCTTCCTCTATTCCATTCTTTTTTCTTTCTTTCACTTTCTCTTTCTATCTTTCACTCTCTCTCTCTCCCCCTCTCACTTTTTCACTTCCTCTTTCTCATTATCTTTGTCTCTCTCTTTCTCTTCTTCTCCCCCCTTCTCTTCTTCTCCCCCCCCCCCTCTCTCTCTCTTACTCCCTATCTCTCTCCCCCTTTCACTTTCTCACTCATCATGTTGTCCTCTCCAGTTTTGAGTAAAGTTCAGGGAGCCTAGCCTACCACCTATCCTGGTTTCGTCTCTCATCGGTTCCGTTCCCCTCTGCCTCACCCTGTTTATTCTACCTACCTCCTACTACCTGTCCTAAGCTTTACCTGGGATGTCTGGAGCGACCCCATTTACACCTGAAAGTTAGAGTTGAAACCTTATTCTACCTACCTCCTACTACCTGTCCTAAGCTTTACCTGGGATGTCTGGAGCTACCCCATTTACACCTGAAAGTTAGAGTTGAAACCTTATTCTACCTACCTCCTACTACCTGTCCTAAGCTTTACCTGGGATGTCTGGAGCGACCCCATTTACACCTGAAAGTTAGAGTTGAAACCTTATTCTACCTACCTCCTACTACCTGTCCTAAGCTTTACCTGGGATGTCTGGAGCTACCCCATTTACACCTGAAAGTTAGAGTTGAAACCTTATTCTACCTACCTCCTACTACCTGTCCTATGCTTTACCTGGGATGTCTGGAGCGACCCCATTTACACCTGAAAGTTAGAATTGAAACCTTATTCTACCTACCTCCTACTACCTGTCCTAAGCTCTACCTGGGATGTCTGGAGCGACCCCATTTACACCTGAAAGTTAGAATTGAAACCTTATTCTACCTACCTCCTACTACCTGTCCTATGCTTTACCTGGGATGTCTGGAGCGACCCCATTTACACCTGAAAGTTAGAATTGAAACCTTATTCTACCTACCTCCTACTACCTGTCCTAAGCTCTACCTGGGACGTCTGGAGCGACCCCATTTACACCTGAAAGTTAGAATTGAAACCTTATTCTACCTACCTCCTACTACCTGTCCTAAGCTTTACCTGGGATGTCTGGAGCGACCCCATTTACACCTGAAAGTTAGAATTGAAACCTTATTCTACCTACCTCCTACTACCTGTCCTAAGCTCTCTACCTGGGATGTCTGGAGCGACCCCATTTACACCTGAAAGTTAGAATCGAAACCTTATTCTACCTTCCTCCTACTACCTGTCCTAAGCTTTACCTGGGATGTCTGGAGCGACCCCATTTACACCTGAAAGTTAGAATTGAAACCTTATTCTACCTACCTCCTACTACCTGTTCTAAGCTTTACCTGGGATGTCTTGAGCAACCCCATGTACACCTGAAAGTTAGAATTGAAACCTTATTCTACCTACCTCCTACTACCTGTCCTAAGCTGTACCTGGGATGTCTGGAGCGACCCCATTTACACCTGAAAGTTAGAATTGAAACCTTATTCTACCTACCTCCTACTACCTGTTCTAAGCTTTACCTGGGATGTCTTGAGCAACCCCATGTACACCTGAAAGTTAGAATTGAAACCTTATTCTACCTACCTCCTACTACCTGTCCTAAGCTGTACCTGGGATGTCTGGAGCGACCCCATTTACACCTGAAAGTTAGAATTGAAACCTTATTCTACCTACCTCCTACTACCTGTCCTATGCTCTACCTGGGATGTCTGGAGCGACCCCATTTACACCTGAAAGTTATAATTGAAACCTTATTCTACCTACCTCCTACTACCTGTCCTATGCTCTACCTGGGATGTCTGGAGCGACCCCATTTACACCTGAAAGTTATAATTGAAACCTTATTCTACCTACCTCCTACTACCTGTCCTAAGCTCTACCTGGGATGTCTGGAGTGACCCCATTTACACCTGAAAGTTAGAGTTACCTTCTTGAAACTAGCAAAATTAATGGCGCTTTAGGGTACAGTATGCCTCTGTGCTAACCATTGATGCTTTTACTTTTCAGTAGTTCAGAGCAAAATATTTTAGATCTCTGTAGTTTGTACCCCCTTATGTTAACTTTTTGAATAATCTTTTTTTTTTAAAGATATGTATGTAAAGCCTTATATAAGTTTGAATGCAATTTTTGGTGTGCCACAAGGATGTTTTTAGGACCTCTATTACTCTTTGTATGATTTTCCTCATAATTTAATACTGGGTATCTATATATGACTCCAAGAAGGAAATGATCCGGGCTCCAGGGCCCTGCATTCTTTAAAATACATACATAAATGTAATATTTCATTTTTTAACTTTTGAATCAACATTTTGCAAAATTATAAATTGCTGTGCTCTTTGAAACATTTAACCAGGCAGTTTGCAATATATGTTCACCGATTCCTATCGGTGCCTTGCACATTGAAGTTCCTGACTTGTTCTCCATAGAAACTCTGACTCGTTCACTTTAAACTTTGTGTTTTCTTGCTCTGTATGGCAGACATTACAGTAACTGGGACTGTATTGTTCTAGTTGATGTCATTAGGACTTCATTTGGGACGTGTCGAAAACCAGAGTTATCACTAATGTGGAAAAACAGAACTATATTTACAGGCTGTACCCTTTAGCTTTTTACAGAGCTCTGTTCACACTCGCTCAACTATCTGTGGTTAATATTTGAATCTTTGAGATTAACTTTGGAAATAAATTTATTCTTCAGTCGTATAAGGAATACTTGGTAGAGCGCCTTTTCCTTTGTTATTGTTTTATGTACATGTCCTGGGGCCCGTATCATAAAGGTTAGTAATTTATTGTATGATTGATTTTTGTGTTTCTGATCAATGCATAAATCATTGCAATCAATAGCAAATATCAATCAAATTTTGTATGAAAGAACAGGTTTGCATGGCGACAAGATAACATAGAGAGGACATTTGCGGTAAAACCATGTGAATATTTCTTTAACATTGTGTATACCCCAGACTTGCTTGATCACATTATATTTAGAAGAAACCAGAAACTTGCCTTGAAGCCAGGCTATATCCCAACCAATCTCAGTCCATATGAATGTCCATTGAGGCGTGTGGTTGGTTTTATTGAGATCAAGGTAGCCTTCGTATTTCCCAGATGATTTAATGAGACAGATTGAAAAGTTCGCTTCACTGGCCGTTTTACTCCGCAATATCAAACATTCTCAAACATAGAGATGTTCAGACGGGAAAGTTTGCCTTTTTTAAAGTTGATACTCTAAGCAAATAAATGTCCCTTATTTTGTTACCTACGGCAAGTATATGTTATTTTTAAGTTTTTCAATTACTTAGTATATCACAAAAAAATTCTGTCTACTCGAAATCCTCAATTGAAATGTCTAAAATATCCGCCTCTCTTTGCATAGAAAATCAGTCACGACGCTGGTCTACTATTTATGACCTCACGTCCGGGAGAGAGTATATTCACGTACCCGGATGTTCCATAGCAAACATGTGCAGAGTGATTCGATTTTCTGCATATTTTTGTTTCAAAGGCTGAAAAGTCTAATAAATCATAATTCTATGTACAATTCTTTACCTTCCCCTAGTACTTCATAGTATTAATATCAATTCCCCTTTTAAAAATTATGACATATACATGCCAACGATGTGCTATTAGTCGATATTTTCACCATGTAATTTTTGTTTTGGTGTTGAAATCGGCCCAGGCACGGAGTGAACAGTAGCTGTCTACCCTTGCTCAGTTCATTACCATACACTACAGCGATCTCCCGATGGTTTCTTCTTCCTTTTTCCCATGACTTGTCTTTCGCCTTCCTTGGCCCTGAACATCCTTCATCTACCAATTCTGACACCGGTTGTCAGGAGCAAGTCTTTGTTAGTTGTTTTTCTTAGCTGGCAACGTCGCTTTCATTCTCTTGCAATTGCCGATAAACATAATAACTAGCGCACGTACGTTCCATCTCAAGCAAGCAGCGCCTAGAGCAGCGGCTTGGTCTTACCTCCCGATTCAGCTCGCTCCACGAACGTTCATGCAAGAGCCGCATCACTCGCCAAAATATTATAGAGGAAGCGCGCCAGTGCATGATCTCGTTCAAGTTTACAACATAAAATGTTTAACTGGTACTGTATCCTTTTTTGAGGCTGTCATGCACACATCTATGATAAGTACTATCATAGTTCTAGACCAGTCCTATTCGTTTTACAAAACTGCTCATGTACATCTGATGACAATATAATGCATCCGCCTATTCATATGTGCACGATTTAACTTTAATTCCTAAGCAGTAAACTCGTCTTAAATCTCTACCAAATAGGTGAATATGAGGATATAAAAAGAAATCAGCGACTGGAAAATGTTGCTTCGTTATTCTTCATTCAAATGAAAACAGAAAATCCATCAAATATACTCCTTAACAACAACAAATCTAAGCTCTGACAGGATAGCATTTACGTAGGGATATCACTGCCATTCACTCTCACTGAGCCCATGACTCCCGTTCGTGACGTCACGGATAGAGGCCCGACTCTACGTGCACTTCCGGGTTTCAGACTAAGATATTTTGGTAGAGTTTACTCGAATAAATTCATTATTCTAAACTTGTTTTGTCGGGTGGACACCATTTGGTGTTATTATGGGGGTTAATTAAAAGCTTTCTATTTATGTAATTATCTCAGTATTTGGGATTGTCTTAGAGTATCAACTTTAAAGCATATTCATGCATGTAAATTTTATCAAAATCACTGGCTGTCTTACTCCGCAATACCAAACATTCTAAAACAGAGGTGTTCAGACAGAAAAGTTTTGTTTTTGTAGCAAAGTCGTACAGGAAGTGTTGTTGTTTTGTTTGTAAACAACATTTGTCGTTCAGTTTTGAATTTTACGCTGGATTTTGTGCTTGTATGGAAAGATTATGCAAAAACTGTAGCCTTACGTGTAGCGTGAAAGAATTTTCTTTTCTATCAAGAAAATAAGCTGAAGTTGATTATATTATAGGCCTATGAAATTGGTAAATGAGACAAGTCATTGTCAGAGCAAGGATGAATGACGTAAGTTCATGCTCAGAGACAGCTGTGTAAATACTGGCAGATCAATGCTTTTTGAGAATAGCTTGACTCTCCCCTTGTACATTTCATCATTTATCGTAATGCTTAGGCCCAGTCTTGCTATTCTAAAAAGCAACTCCTCTTTGTACTTTTATCGCACTTTCTTTCCTTCGCCTGGCAATTCATGATAAAATTTTGCCCCAGGACCGGCAATGTGTATCAAGCGGAAGATTAGCTTATTAGCCGAGCATCGAAGGCCGAGCCAAGGCCTTCATTATTTGGCGTTGGTTGCGTTAATATGGCTGCAGACGTATCCTTTATAATCGCTGACCTGAAAAATATATTGATGAAGTGTTACACCGAATATATAATAGAGTGTCTTGATTGCATAAAGTGCATGCACTTTATTTTTTAATCTTCAATATGGAAGTCGGTACTAACCAGGTTCCATGACAGACTATTATAGATGTATGTCACAATGCTATGAAGATAGGAAGTTTAATAGATAGGATAGTCTAGATTCTCCAGACCCAGATTACTTTGTTTTCATCAAAGAGGGATAGTCTGTAGGTACAGACTCTATATGACTCTGAAACAATTCCATAAATAATAATGATAATATTCTGCGTTAACAATAACATAGCGCTTACCGGTAAAGCATCGCCGATGTCTCTAAGCGCTTTACAGATATATTATTACTCCAGTTATCGGATTCAAGCTCGCCGCACACAATGCACATTCTCCACTCCCCAGGAGTATTCCAGTCAGGTGCCATTTTACAGACGCTCACATTGCTGAGAATACTACATTAATAATGCTTGCATCCTAGTGGGTACCCATTTAGCACCTGGGTGGAGAGTAGCAAATGTAGATTAACGTCTTTCCAAAGGACGTTGGTGTCTGCCTGGATTTGAACCCCATACCTTGTGATCAACAGTCCGGTGACTTATCCACTAGACAACAACACTTCCAAGTCCCCCAGTCTCCTAGTGTACGTTTCACAAAGCGTTTTTCCAATGACAAATGACAACAATCAGTGACAAATCTACTAATAACCAATCAGAAGAAAGGATTTCAGTAGCTTATAACACAAATGTCATTTGGCACTGATGACAAGTTTTGTGAAACACCCCCCTGTGACTGTTCAGACATTGTTTTAAACACTGCGCCTGACAAGAGTTTGTGAGCACTTGCAAACTACAAGAAAGGGTTGGAGGGAGAATTTATTTTGCCTTGAAGTAAGGCTAACTTTAAGTGTACTGCACTTTCTTGTCAGACAGAATGAGATGAGATGCGCTCGCTCAGGCGTATCTCAGCTTTGTCACTTCCACCAGTCTCGCTTACTAGACCTTATTCTGCTCTGAAGTGCCAAATCCTAGTTGGAAAACAGACTAACTCTTCTGTGATTTAAGAACGCCTTTCACACCCTTTTTAGGAATCTTTAGTGAAGATATCTAGTAGAAGTAGTCCCGCCAATTCAGACTTTATTCGCAGTTGAAGGTGTTTGCTACCGGTAAGATTAACATAGGGTCTGGAATGATAAGACTAACTAATGGCCATGTGTGAGGGTAAGAAATTACACACACATCACACACAAATGTATATCATGAACTGGGCCAAAGCATCTCATATCTGATTTGAATTTCTAATCATGTCTGGAGGCAAAGCTGCAGAAATTAATGGGGAGATTTACAGAGATGATTCGGAGGATGAAGTACTCCATTAATAGCCTGCTCCAAGCGGTTTTATTTTATTTCTGATGCATCACCATTTTGTTCAGTAGTTGTAAGTGATGACCTTCAAAATTACAAGGTTTTGTGACCTTGAATTTGGGAAGATGATTATGCTCTGACCTTCATGGAAGCAATTTTTATTTTTTTATTTTCTCACTTTCCCTTCCTATTTATGGGCATTGAAGCTTGCATGATACTCTCAAGATTAAATAAGGGATTAAGTGTGGCGTAGGTGATATTTGATATTTGGGGCTGTGGCACATTTTTCTTTTGTTGGATGAAATGCAAATGACTAGGCCATGATAAAGCCTTATAATATGCTCCTTTCCCCAGTTCTCCCTTTTCTCCCCCCCCCCCCCCCACACCACAGCTACATCACATGTAATAATTCTCTGAATAAAATCCCTAGATCTATAGACAGTAGCTCAGTTACACTGAAATAAAAATCATCAATTTTTTTCACATACCAGTAAACACAATGAAAAACCTAAATGGTAAAACCAACCACTTTTAATCATTGGCAAAAATGTCTTCATTTTTTGAAGTGGTGAACGTAATAATAATAATAATAATAATCTTTTAAAGTCCACTCCAAATTTTATTTGGGGAATAATTTATTTTTGGGGTCACGTGTCTCTCTTTGCTTCCGTGCCATCACATGCAGAAACAATCTGGGCAAACAGAATTAGCAACACAGACATTTTTTTTAATGAATTTTTCCAGTTGGGTAAATGGCAGTCCAAAAAAAAAAAACTTGATGGTTTTTCAAAATGGGTTTTTGGCTGTGTAAATGAGCATTGTGTAGTACTTTGTTTGTGTGTATTGTTTGAGAAACAAACAAAATATCAGGTCTGTACAAAGTTCATGACTATGTGCTCCAGAGAGGGTTACTGCTTGAACAGCATTTCAACTTTCTTTATTAAACAAAGAAAACTGCTTAAAACTGTGTGCATGATAATTCAATAGCTTGGTCTTTTGGCATGGCACACACAGATTTAAACCTCTGGGACTGTGTAGGGAATTTTGCACAAGGCTGGATTTGCAAATTCAAGGACAATAGCGAACTTACGGAACCCTTATAAAAAGCATGAAGAGCTGACAAGTGTTGAATTCTTTGAAAATAACATTGTGAACCTCTTCCGCCTTTAGGGTTTGTTTCTGTAGTCGATGAGCAATTCTGATATGTGTATACATCTATCCATTTATTTGTCCAAAAGAAGACAAAAATCCTTATAGAGAAGGTTGAGTTCTGAAAAGAGGTGACAAATAATTTGTTACGTTATCATTGTATAATGCAACTGTGGAAGAACATCAGATAAAAAAATGTTCCCTGAAAAGCATGGCTCTTCAAATGCCTTAAGGCATGTAACATCACGTGTTTGTGTAGTCCCATATACACTGGAAAATGTCTGAGGTAACCTTGAAGACGATTCGAAACCAATCAATATATCAAAAATATAAAGTATGTCATAGAATAATGAAGACTTACAAAGAATAGGCAAAGAATAGACAAAGAATCGGTATTTGAAAATGAAACTTATCACTTTGTGGTAATATTGTTAACTGGTTGCTGATTGAAGGACATAAACTGTGCCCATCCAAACACTATTACAATTAGCTTCATACACGCATGTTGTTTGTTTAGTTTTGCCATTTTATATGATTTTTATTATTCTTACTTAAGCCCTGAGAAGATATTATATGCATACCTGGTAAAAGAGCATAGGATTAAAAGAAAAAATCACTGTATTATCTTTTGCTGATGCTTGATTTAAGAATCACCAGTTCATAATTGTTTACAGTGATTGCTTTTGCTATGTTGTGCAACGAGTACTGTTCTGAAATGTTGATGGCCAAATTATTTGGACATTGATAAATGATTGGTATTGGAAATTCCTGAAGTCAGGTCCAGAAATGATGGAATAGAGAATATATCTGGACACGTGTTGTCCGAAAATCTCAGACATATTTGCCATTCTGATCATTCATACAGGGAAGGCAGGGCACGATGGATAGGCAGAGAGTGAAAGAGAAAGGAAAGGTGAGGGCGATAGAGATAGATAGATACATGTAGATAAAGAGAGAGAGAGAGAGAGAATGGGATAGAGGGGAGAGTGGGAGGATAGGAGGAAAAGAGAAAGTTGGAGGAAGGGAGGGAGTGGAGAAAGAGAGAAGAAGGGAGAGAGGGAAGAGAGAATACAGGGAAGGCAGGGCCCAATGGATAGGCAGAGAGTGAAAGAGAAATGAAGGGTGAGGGCGATAGAGATAGATAGATACATGTAGATAAAGAGAGAGAGAGAGAATGGGATAGAGGGGAGAGTGGGAGGATAGGAGGAAAAGAGAAAGTTGGAGGAAGGGAGGGAGTGGAGAAAGAGAGAAGAAGGGAGAGAGGGAAGAGAGAATACAGGGAAGGCAGGGCCCAATGGATAGGCAGAGAGTGAAAGAGAAATTAAAGGTGAGGGCGATAGAGATAGATAGATACATGTAGATAAAGAGAGAGAGAGAGAGAATGGGATAGAGGGGAGAGTGGGAGGATAGGAGGAAAAGAGAAAGTTGGAGGAAGAGAGGGAGTGTAGAAAGAGAGAGGTAGGGAGAGAGGGAAGAGAGAAGCAAAACGAGAGAGAGAAAAGGAGAGACAGAGAAAGAAACACAGAGAGAGGAGAGAGAAAGAGAGAGAGAGGGGGGGGGGGAGGGGGAGGCACACTTCCCCTCCCCCCAAAAATATATTAAATGCAGCCTTAGACTTATGCTACTTCCATAGGAAATTACTGAGAGTGACTGAAGAAGAAACTGAACAAAAAAGAAAACAGAGAGAGAGAGAAAGAGAGAGAGAGGCAGACAAAGAGATAAATTGTGATAATAACGACTACGTTCATCATTTTAGACATTTGTCTTCTCTTATTGTAGCTTCCTATTATGCTTTTGATGCATCTGGTCATCATATTTTCAAGTTTTCCCTCATCAATAATTTCTAGGGTAATCGACCTGATTTTTCACAGTTTCGACAAGTTGTGGCCACTGCCCCTTTATTTAATCACAACACAACATTGGAACTTCAAGATACAGCAATTAAGTGATGCTCTGATTAAACGCTATAATGATCGCTTCGTTGCTCTTAATCACTCAGTTATTTAGGCCAAGTGTTTTATAAGTAGGTCTGTGATTCGAAAGTAGGTCTGGCGAATCTAGGGTTCACAAGAAAACAAAGATCAAACAAAGATCGCTCACCATTGAAGGAGGACACAGTAGGCCTGTCCTCATCAGCTCGAGATTGCCAAATAGTTTAGCCCGCTATTTCCGATTTGGGAAATAATCCAGAAGTTACAAATGGCGTCTTCATCAGCTCGAGACTTGACCTCGAGACTTGAAACTCGAGCTCAAGATATTTTGCTCAGCGTTCGCGCATATTGCAAGTCTTCGGGCTGGTGAAGACGCACCCGACAAGTAGCGGGATAGTTTGCAAAATAGCCCAAGATATCTTTAGATGATTATCTCGACCAAATATCCCGACCAGAAATATCCCGCTAATTGCAACTTCGGGCTGATGGAGATGCAAATTAACTGGATAATTTGCCATCGGGATAGTTCAAATAGCGGGCTATTTGGCAATCTCAAGCTGATAAAGGCAGGTCTATTATGTCTTGCTTGTCAATTTCCGAAAGGATAGGTGTGTGGAGGTCGTTTATAGAAATGAGATTCCCAATTTTGTCATAAATCTGATTGGCGATAATGAAGCTGGACACCTGTAAAAAGTAAGTGAAGGAACATGTGTACTGCATTTCATTTCATCTCTTAGAGCCAGAAGGATGTTAATTTTGTTTTAAAGAATATGATTATACTGCCTTGTGACTCCAAACAGGAGATTTAAAGGCACACTGTCCTACTTGTAGCTACTTGCTCCCTCTATATAGAAAACTTCCCAAATCGGTGCCTGTTGATCCCCCATGATCCTCTTTTTCTTATGTTAAATGAGAGCTGAGTTAATGAGATAGCCACCTGTCACAGTGACCTCGATGGCTCGCTGTGTGGTCTAATCCCTTCTAGCTGCAGTAGTAACGACTACCTTTAAATGGTTACAAAAAGATTCAACTTTACAGTTGCTGTAGTGGTGGTTATTTTACCTGACTGCTAAGAAAGCATAAATGCTTGTTAGTAAGTAACCAGACGGCCAACGGCTTTAGGTCCTCTCTGAGGGACCTGGTAATGAGGATTAATGCCTTACCATAGGGCACTAGCGCATCAACTTGGTTTGCTGACACAGAAAACTTTAATTGGTAGGGGTAATCATTCATCCAATCTGAAAAATAATAGGCTAGCTTTTTTCCACTCCTATTGATGTTCTCAAACTTGCATATTAAATGTTTAAGGTTGGTAGAAGCCTGAAATATATGTCAAGAAGTGTACTGTTGATAAACATGAGCAATACTGGCAGAAAAGTGATAATTCACTTGCATTGAATTCCATTTTGAAACATATTCCTTTCCTCTTTACCCCTGACTTAGTGAGTAACAGAGATCTTTCAGACTAATAGATATGAAATGGTGTGATTTTTTTCTTGAAGGAAGAAGAAATTGTTTGCGGAAAGGCAAAAAAATGTTAAAGCTACCGGTACATTGTTTTGTGTATGAAAGGTTGTATTATTTCCCACTCTTGTCTTCTGGTTTTTGCCAGAGGAAAACAAAAAACAAGTGAAACTGACTAGTGAATGCCATTGAAATGTAATTGTAACGTAGGGTGATAAATCTAATGATCTAAAGATGTCAGTTATGTTTATATCTCAAAGTTCAGACATGGACAAACGTAAAGTATGAAGAAAAATATGTGATATGAAACCACAAGTAAAAGCTTCATGTTTTTGAAATCATCCATTGAAGAGCCATAACCAATATATTTCCAAGGAGAGTTAACACCCTTCTGGCGCTCAACAGACTATCATGTCACTGACCCTGTACGCCATAAATTTAACATGACTCTGGATGAAGGAATAACACCTCAAATGTATACAAAAGATGTATTGCTTTTTCACTTAACAACTTAAAAAACGACACAGTATTTACTACATGGATTACATGTGTTGTTCGTCTTGTTATATGCATTCTCAGTTTTTCAGAATGAAATATTCAACAAAAAGTCATGGAGTGTTATCACAAAAGATACAGTGCTTTTTTCAATCATTATGATGAGACTACAGTAGTACATAGTGTTTACTGCATGGATTACCTGTGTTGTTTGTCTTGTTTTATGCCTTCTCTGTTTTTCAGAATGAAATATACAACTAGAAAGTCATAGGTTACTATCACAGAAGGCTTATCACCAAAGATACAGTGTTTTTCAATCAATATGATGAAACTACATAGTGTTTACTACATGAATTACGTGTGTTGTCCGTCTTGTTAAATGCCTTCTTTGTTTTTCAGAATGAAATATTTGACTAGAAGTCATGGGGGTTTATATCACAGAAGATACAGTGTTTTTCAATCAATATGATGAAACTACACAGTGTTTGCTACATGAATTACTTGTGTTGTCCGTCTTGTTATATGCCTTCTCCGTTTTTCAGAATGAAATATTTGACTAGAAGTCATGGGGGTTTATATCACAGAAGATACAGTGCTTTTTCAATCGATATGATAAAACTACACAGTGTTTGCTACATGAATTACATGTGTTGTTCATCTTGTTATATGCCTTCTCTGTTTTTCAGAATGAAATATTCAACAAGAAGTTATGGGGTGTTATCACAAAAGATACATTGCTTTTTCAATCGATATGATGAAACTACACAGTGTTTACTACATGGATTGCCGATGTTGTCTGTCTTGTTATGTGCCTTCTCTGTTTTTCAAAATGAAATATTCAACAAGAAGTCATATCACAAAAGATACAGTGCTTTTTTCAATCATTATGATGAGACTACAGTAGTACATAGTGTTTACTACATTGATTACCTGTGGTGTCCGTCTTGTTATATGCCTTCTCTATTTTTCAGAATGAAATATTCGACTAGAAGGCAAGGGTTATTAAATTGGTTTTATCTTTTTTGGTTGATATGTAATTATTTTGACGGTTCATAAAGTTTGCTTGAAAATCTATTTCGAACTTCTTTATCTATATCAGGGAGTTCAAGATAGTGTTGTTTTGCTTTGTAATGCTTTGTTACGATTTTGCGGATGTTTATCGTTTGTTCTCCAAGCCTGCGGAGATTTCTTGTAATATATTCATATCTGTTAAATGTTCGTCTTTTGTTTGTCTATGTTTACTTGTGTATTTTTTCTTGTCTATACTTAATTTCCATTTTTATATCACAATGTTGTCCATACAGACCGATTCTCTTTTTCTAACTAAATTTGAAACTTCCATTTTAGATACTGCGCATTATTGTATATTATACTACTATTTTGTTACGCAATCCTTTTGTGGTCAAACTCTAAATGGATACGTTACATAATAACTTAGCGTTTAATTCTCTTCGTGATGATCGATATGATGAGACTATCGCCAATTCTCTAACTGAGTACATTACTAACCATCAATTCAAAGACTTGATGTGTAATAATAATATTAATAAAGATACATTTTCTTTATTCCATTTGAATATTAGAAGTATTAATAAACATTTTGATGATTTTCAATTCCTCTTAGATAATCCGTCCCAATGTCTTCCCTCTATAATTGGGCTTACCGAGACTTGGTTAACCACAGATCCTAACCCACCATTTGCCCTACATGAACATGATTTTATTTTTAGTAGTAGGAAGGAAAAACTTGGAGGAGGTGTTGGTTTATATGTTTCAAAAAATTATTCTTACAATGTTTGTAATGATATTACTATAATGAACAATATCTTGGAATTAAGGCTGTGAAGGGTAGTCGAATGCTCGAGTACCCGCACGGTTGACCACTACTCGGGTACGATTTCTCGTACCCGAATATTCGGCCGCAAAAAAAAAAAAAAAAAAAAAAAAAAAAAAAAAAAAAAAAAAAAAAAAATCTGAAAAAAAAAAAAATCTGAAAAAAAAAAAATCTGTCCAGGCCGACGCTTACCCGTGCCTGGGTGAGCGGCGGCCGCTGGCATGGTGCCGTCGGTAAAAATGTTTCCCAACTCAAGCACTGTCAAACTCACCACTCAGAAACTGGGACCAAATGTCTGGATTTCTGCTTGGACTTGGAGGAAAATGGATTATTCTGCCATCTTTGGTTTTTAAAACAGCATTGTTTACTGTTATTATTATTATTAAATCGGCGCCTTCAACTGCAACTCGAAGTAAAATTGCATGCGTTTTCGGCGACAGAACTGGGATACTGCTCCAGTTGTTGTTGTTGTTGTTCGTTTGGTTTTATAATGGCTATTAGTCAAAATTGACTATTGTTGCCAATTTCATCGCATCTCTTTCTTTTAGTGTCTTGGTAAAATTATTATTTTTTCTTTCCTTTTCCAATCTCATTTTAATATAATATTAGTCATATTCCACATATTCCAGTGGTATGTATGGTGGTGGCAAAAAAAAAAATTAAAAAAAAATAAAAAAAAAAAAAATAAAAAAAAAAATCAAAAAATTCAAAAAAATTCAAAAAAAATTCAAAAAAAACATGGCGTCCGAATACTCGAGTATTCGCCTGTAAGCCTGGGAGTGTACTCGGGTACCTCATTACACTGTTTTGCACAGCCTTGGAATCCTTGTTTATTGAAATCTTATTGCCAGGTCGGAAGAATGTAATAATTGGTGTAGTTTATCGACCCCCAAGTAGTAATACTTTAGATTTTTTATCGTCCCTAACTGATATTTTGAATAATTCGGTAATGATTAATAAAGATTGCTTTATAATGGGTGATTTCAATATCAATTTATTAAAATATGATACTGATAATTTATGTCATGATTTTTTGGAAATATTTTTATCAAATTCATTCTTCCCACTTATTTCTAAGCCCACTCGTGTAACTAATAATTCTGCTACATTGATTGATAATATCTTTAGTAATGTCATTCCACATCCTGATTCATACATTATACTTTCTGATATATCTGATCATTATCCCATTTTTACTCAGTTTACTCTTTCAAATTCAGTCCACGGTGGACGGCCTCGTCCATTAAGACGTCGAGCTTCCCCAGAGAATATAGCAAGACTTGGAGCCAGTTTAGAGCACGCAGATTGGTCAAGTGTTTATAACACTGATGATGTAAATAGTTCGTATAATAATTTTTTAGATATTCTGAATGAAGAGTTAGATACATGTATTCCCTTACAAAGAGATAAAGTAAATAATTATAAAATTACCCCTAGACTTCCCTGGATTTCGAAATCTCTTCTAAGATGTATTAATAAAAAGAATAAGTTGTACTATAAGTATAAAGCAAATCTTACAGATAGAACTAAAAGTAAATATACTTCGTATAAGAATGCTTTGATTAGAATTTTGCATTTTGAAAAGAAGATTTATTTCGTGAATCGCTTAGAGTTTTATAAACATGATATGCAGAATACTTGGAAAATTCTTAAACAGGCTATGAATTTGGTCCATAATAAAAATGATATTATTAAAATAAAAAGGGATAATGAAGTGATCGATGATTCTGATATGATTGTAAATATTTTTAATAAACACTTTTCTTCGATTGGTGAGACGTTAGCACAAAATATACCACAATCAAAAAAATCTTTCACAGATTTTTTAAACGCCCCAAATACAAATTCTATTTTCCTTGTTCCAGCTCATAGATTTGAAATAATAGATATTGTTTCTCATTTGAAAAACAAGAAAAGTTCTGGTGTTGATAATATTAATAACTTTATTTTAAAAGGGATAATACCTTTCATTGTAGATCCATTGGTTCATATCTTTAATTTGTCTTTCTTGAATGGAGAAGTACCTAATGTTATGAAAATTGCAAAAGTTATTCCACTATTTAAGAAGGGTGATAAGCAAGATGTAAATAATTATCGCCCGATATCTTTATTATCATCTCTTTCGAAGGTTTTAGAAAAACTTATACATAAAAGAACAGTTGCTTTTTTGAAAGTTCATAATATTTTTTGTGATTCCCAATTTGGATTTAGAGAGAAACATAGCACGAGTCATGCATTATTATCACTTGTGGAAAAGGTAGCTCATGCTCTCGACTCCTCTTATCATATGGTTGGAATACTCCTGGACTTCTCCAAGGCCTTCGACACGATCAACCACGATATTTTGCTTCATAAACTTTCTCATTATGGTATACGTGGGAAGGCCTTGGAGTGGTTCAGGAGTTACCTTTCCGATAGGAAACAGTTTGTATTTCTGGATGGTCACACTTCTGAATTACGAAATATTAATTGTGGGGTTCCTCAAGGTAGTTTGCTGGGCCCGCTTTTGTTTATTATTTATATTAATGATTTTTATAGATCATCAGATATGGCGTCTTTTATATCATTTGCTGATGATACAAATTTGTTCTTTTCACATACAAATCCAAATACTCTTGTTGAAATTGTAAATTTTGAATTAGAAAAAATTATTCAATGGATCCGAGCTAATAGGCTGTCTTTAAATTTACAAAAGACTAAATATATTCTTTTTAGTAATTCAATAGATTCTTTGCCAACTGATTTAGTTTTTGATGACACTCATTTGGAAAAGGTTACACATTCTAAATTTCTAGGTGTAATAATTGATAATAAGCTTTCATGGAAAGTTCATGTCGATAACGAGAAATATTGGTATATTAAATAGACTTAAAACACAACTCCCATCTTCAGCATTATTAACATTATATTCATCCTTAACATTACCTTATCTGAATTATGGCTTACTCGCATGGGGTAACGCTCATCAGAACATTTTAGACAAACTTTTATTGTTACAGAAGAGAGCAGTTAGAATTATTTCCCAGGCAGATTTTCGTGCACACACTAATCCGTTGTTTTATGATAATAATATTCTGAAAGTAAAAGATTTGTATTTGCTTCAATTAGGTCAATTCATGTATAAAAATACTAATGATTTGCTGCCAAAATTTTTTAAGACTATGTTTTTAAAAAATCGCTCTTTTCATCAACATTCAACTAGACAATCGGAAGAGTACCATTTGCCATTACTTCGAACTTCCTTTGCTAAAAACACTTTTATCTATGATGGCCCAAAATTGTGGAATTCCTTTACTGATTCCTTGAAAAATGCCCCTTCATTATATACATTTAAGAAAAGATTAAAAATATTTTTGTTCTTAAAATATAAAGTAAATTAGTTTGATTTACCCCCCCCCCCCCCCTGACACCCACACACACACACTAATACTTACACATTATACACGATGCATCATTGTCTTGGTCATTTTGAGGAGAATACGCGCATACTTTCCCCTTATTTTCTCTTTAATAATTATATGCGCAGTTATCGATTTATACGGTCTTACTTTTTACTGATAATCTGATTTGTATTGACAATAGTATGTAGAATAACTGATTTGTTGTTTTGGAAATGTTACGTCCACGTCTGTGCTGTATTTTCGTTTTTGTTTGTTATTGTATGTCTTTCTCTGTCTTACATTTGTCTCTACTTGTTACTGTTCTGTCTTCGCGGGCTTGTCATTGTCTTTACTTTATTTTTTTATTTTAAAAACAAAGAGCAAACTTTTATATTAATATATTTGTGTTTTTTGTTCTGTATAAGCTAATTTGTGTAATGCTACTTTGTTATTTTGAGGGACCCATAATCTACAAGTATCCACTTTTTAATGGGTCCCTCCATTTCCATAGAAAATATCATTTTTTTTGTATTATGTTATTCAAATTTTGTTTATATGCAGTTTAAGTATTTGTAAATGATATTATTCACATTGTTATCTTGTTCAATTTTTCGTTTTGTTTTAATGAAATATTGTTCTGATTTCTGTGGAAATGAAAAATAAACTTGAATTGAATTGAATTGAATTACTAATACTATCACAGAAGGGTTTATCACAAAAGATACATTGCTTTTTCAATAGATATGATAAAACTGCACAGTGTTTACTACATTGATTACATGAGTTGTCCGTCTTCTAATATGTCTTCCCTATCTTTCAGAATGAAATATTCGACTAGAAGTCATATAGGTTACTATATCACAGAAAGGTTATCACAAAAGATAAAGTGCTTCTTCAATCGATATGATGAAACTACACAGTGTTTACTACATGGATAACCAGTGTTGTCCGTCTTGTTATGTGCCTTCTCTGTTTTTCAGAATGAAATATTCAACTAGAAGTCACAGGTATTAAACTATCAAAGAAAGCTTATCACAAAATATACAGTGCTTTTTCGATCGATATGATGAAACTACATAGTGTTTACTACATGAATTCCATGTGTTGTTTGTCTTGTTGTATGCCTTCTTTGTTTTTCAGAATGAAATATTCGCCTCAAAGTCACGGGTTACTAATACTTTCACAGAAGGGTTATCACAAAAGATACATTGCTTTTTTAATCAATGCGCTGAAACTACGTAGTGTACTACATGGATTACGAGTGTTGTCTGTCTTGTTATATGCCTTCTCTGTTTTTCAGAATGAAATATTAGCCTAGAAGTCATGGGTTACACTCACAGAAGAGGTCTCATATAAATCATGTCTGGTCGTAAAGCGATCAATCTTTGCCTCCTGTCAGGCCCTATGTAAACTCGACAACCTGTGGTTGTGTTAGCTGTCTACTTATCTCAAGACGTTGGTCCCGTATCATCAATCTTGCAGGAATCCCCTGTCTGGAGAAATTCATGTGAAATGAGCTCCCAGCCAGTGAACAACATTTCCAGCATAAAATATTAGGGAAGATATTGATAGACCTTCTGTAAACTTTACTCTTGTTCTGTTAGCTTTACTCTTGTTCTGTTAGCTTTCTGCTAGGTTTAGTCTGTCAGTAGGTCATGAAGTTTATCAAGCTTTGAGAATGAACCTTCCAGCCATAAATTCTAGCGAAGATTGACCTTATGTATAGACTCTCCAACCTATGGTTGTGTTAGCTGTCTACTTATCTCTAGAAGTTGGTCTGTTCTACCATCAATCTTGCAGGTTTCTACTGTCTTTCGGAATTCTTTTAAAGGGATTCGGTAACTTTGTCTCAGATTCTGAAACAAAATCCTGGATTAAGCTCATGCTGCAATGATAATTATAAACCTTTAGGTCAGTCAGGATCCCCATGACTTTAACAAGCCGATCACCTGTCTGATTATCAAGATATTTATGATTGGAAATTGAAACCAAATTTTGCATTTGCCAAACAGTTTTCACAACACTACAGTCTACTTGGGGAGAACAAGTATGGTAAAACCGTTTAATCAAAGATTTTTACTTTTTTGAGGCACTTCTTGATCATTTATAAACGCAATTTTTTTTAGGGCTCCAATATTACACCATATCACAGACACTGATAACACATAGGGCCATGCATGCATCTCAGATTTAACATTGTTAGACGATCCCTTTAAAGCAAGCTTCCTGAGTACAAATTTGTCAGCTCTAAATGTTCACAGAGAACAAACTGTTCAGCATAACATGTTTTGGAAGATCAACCTTCTGTAAACTTTGCTTTTGTTCTGTAGCTTTCCGCGGGGCTTGTGTAATAGTCAGTCAGTAGGTCTTGAAGTTGATCAAGCTTACAGAAGGCCTGTTTTCATCAGCTCGAGATTGCCAAATATCCCGCTATTTGAACTATCCGGAACGCAAATTATCCAGCTAATTTGCATCTTCATCAGCCCGAAGTTGCAATTAGCGGAATATTAGCGGGATAACGCTGAGCAAAATATCTCCTCGAGCTCGAGTTTCAATTTTCAAGGTCAAATCTCGAGCTGATGAAGACATGATTAGTTCCCAAATCAGAAATAGCCGGCTATTTGGCAATCTTGAGATGATGAAGACAGGCCTAGAGAGGCTGAGAACAAATCTTCCAGCTATTAATGTTTGCAAAGACTTGTCCCATGTAAACTCTGTAACCTTTGGTTATGTTGGCTGTCTACTTACTACGAGATCTGGGTCGCTCCGACCATCAATCTCCCAGGTTCCCACTGTCTCACATAATGAAGGTGAAGTAAGCTTCCGAAGAACAAACTTGTCAGTCTGAATGTTAGCAAAGGTCACCTTTATGGTAACTATTTATTTTACCTATGTTCTTGGTTTAAGCTATGAGTTCTTGCAATTCACAAAAGATTTTTTTTTTATGTGAAAAGTGATGTCATTTTACAATTTGCCAAAGTTTGCTATTTCTTGTTTTACGGTCACATGTTCAGAATAGAAATTGAAATGCCCTCCTATATACCGGGAACAGGATAGACCTACAATTTTCCTGTAAAAATTATATCAAGGAGATTCACACTCAACTCTCCTTGATTATATATAGTCCCACGTATATACTCTGGTGTAGGTTGCTGTAAATAGGAATGATACGGTTTACACTTGTTGGATATGTCTCTCATCAGGGTCAAGTCTTCCTTCCTGTTCTTTACTTCTCCCAGAGCTCCCTCTTTCATCTCCCACCCTCTCCTCTCTGACACCCCCCCCCCCCCTCAGTCTCAGTCTCAGTCTCTCTCTCTCTCTCTCTTTCTCTCTCTCTCTTTCTTTCTCTCTCTCTCTTTCTCTCTCTCTCTCTCTCTCTCTCCCCACACCTCTTTTCCCGCCTCTCTCTAGTACCAGTTGATAGTCCTAGTGCTTATAATATATTTGCAGACGGAAAATCCAAGTTTGTTTGTGTGTTGGTGGGGGGGGGGGGGAGAATTTTTGTTGGGAAAAATAAGGTACAGTATACGGTGATTGGTTTTCAAAGGTTAGAGGGGGGGGCATTGGGCACGGAAGGTTGTAACCCCTCCCTCACCACTGTCTCTTTCCTCTCTCTATCTCATTCTCTTTTACCTGCTCTCCTCTCCTATTTTGTCTACTCCCCCCCCCCCATGTCTTCTTCATTTGACCGCTTATTTTTCTATCCTTTCTACCCTTACCCCTTGCTCACCCTCCTTCCCTGCCTCTTCCCTGCTCTCTCCCTAATCCTCACTGCATCTTATAGTTAAGTCCATTAACTACTTTATCCCAAATTCCTTTTAAGACATTCTTAACCGTGACCATGACCATAAGTTTAGCATTAACCAGCTAGCTGCCAAGAGTCTTATCCAACTTAATAATCAGGCATCGGCAAAAACATATCAGCTGAGGTTTTCACTTCTTACCCATTTCATAAATCCTCATGTGTAGAGCCAAAAGAGCAATAAATGAAAGAGTTTTACACAGAATTACTTCTCTTCCCGCTGCCTGAACTTGCTTCCAAAATGGCTTTAGATATAATTCATTACATTTGAAAACTAATAAAAGAACAAAACCTGTCCAATCATTAAAGGTACCCCCCTCCCCCATTTAATACAAATAGACATACTTGATGTCAATGCTTCTCTTTCTTTGTAATTGAGTGATTTTCATATGTTGTCAGACATGTACAGTTTAAGCAAGTATTTTGTTCATAATATTTTGATGATGACTCTTCTCTTTCTCTTTGAACTGTAAAGAATTTGCAAATGTCAGGACCTCTTGCAGCTATCAAGTTCTTATCTAAAGTAGATTCGGATATAAAGTTTGGGATACGAACAAGGGGTTTTAATCCCTACCCCTTTCGTCACCACACCCCTCTATCCCATGTTGATGTTCCCCTTTTGACTCCCTTGAACTGCATTCAGACTACCAATATTCATTGTATAGCTGTACAAGATTTGTATACACGCTAATTAATCATTTCTTTATAGTCTGAACAGGGTTTAATAGAAATGTTGTATAACGAAACGGCTGTTTTAGCATCGTTTTGAATGAAAACTCAATAAAGAATCGGGATCTCACTCCAGTCTGAAGGTTGTATTGTATGAAAATCTTTTAACTGGGTGGGGGTTATTGTGAGCGTGCACTAATGATTGGCCAGCTGTTATGTCAATGTCAACTGACTTCGTCAAAATTAGTGTCTTCATACAACATTTGTTTATACAATGTTGTTTTCCAATCTGTATGTTCCTTTTTTGTTATACATTGATTCTTCATACAACGTTTCTTTATACAATGTTTCTTTAAAAAACAATTCTTTATAAAACATTTCTTAATACAACGTTTTTTTATACAAAGTTTCTTCATATGAGTTTCGTATAAATTTCATACTTGTATGAACAGGGTGTGAATTTGTCCCTTTTCTTGGTAACATTGGCCCTCCTCCTCCTCTCCCATGCTTAACCTATATCAAGCTATAATCCCTTCCCTAGCTGGCCGAGGAGACTGCAGTGCCAATGACCTGCCGGTCGTTGAACCCAGTGACTGGGCGGCCCTTGTCTGCCCCCCCTCCACCCTGGTTGCACAGCTGAAACAGGTGCATGGGGTTTGGCAACTTGGAAAAATATATAGGTTAACCTCTGTCCTTTCCCAGCTCTGTCTCTCTGTTTCTCTCACTGTCGATCACTCCTTCTCTTTCGTTCACTCAATCTCTTTCTCTCACTCTCTCTCTCTCTCTCTCTCTCTCTCTCTCTCTCTCTCTCACACACACACATACACACTCTTATATAATAACTCCCTCTCTCCCCTCTCCCCCTCTCTCTGTGTCCCTCTCCGTCTGTCTGTGTCTGTCCGTCTGTCTGTCTGTTTCTCTCTCTCTCTCTCTCTCTCTCTCTCTCTCTCTGTTTCTCACTCTCTTCCTCTACCTCCTTGCTCTGTTCAGGGGCATGTGCCCTTTTCTGGTTCACAGATGGGTTTTGGGGCAGTGCACTAAAAGATAATGCATTTCGTAGTAAGTAGATATCGGTAGAACTTCTTCATTCAACACTATTTCTTTCGGTTACTAATACTATCATGCAGAACAGGAACATACTTTCTTTTCTCCCCCCCCCCCCCCCCTCCCCCCCTCTCACCTTCTTCCTCTACGTCCTCTCTCTGTTCATGGGCATGTGCCCTTTTCTGGTTCACAGATGGGTTTGGGGGCAATGCACCGAAACTTGAAAGATGATGCATTTCGTAGTAAGTAGATATTGATATCAGTAGAACCTCATCATTCAACACTGATACATTTTGTTGGTTACTGTCGTTCTCATAGTTACAGAACAGGAAAATACTATTTTATAACAACATTTATTGTGAAATCATAAACATGAAGAAACAACTGTAAAACTCCAACTTTTATAACAAATTGTTTCCTTTTGACGTTGACCAATCCTTCATTCATCTAGAAGCACAAGATGTGATTTACTCCAAATAAATGTTGTCATTTTAAGCATTTGGTTTCTAGGCAACCAGCGAATCAAAAGTCGTTTTGCTAAATGTTTGTATTGCCCCAGCTAGAGTCCACTATAAAGCGAATCCTAAACCATCCAAGTTCCCCTGAGTTTTGTGAAACCAGGTCCGTTTCTAGATTCCCTGGATAGAAACACTATACCAGTCAGCTCCAGGCCTGTAAACACTGTTACTATGCTTACCGTGTCAAAGGGTGGGGTATTGACATCTTGCAGCTCGAGCCTGACGCAAATTTCTATATATGGGACTAGTGTGTCAAAAATACCCCTACTTTGTCGTTTGTTTACTTCCCGAAAGCTACACGAGGGTTGATATTCTACTACAATCTTTGTAGTAGTGTAGATTGTAACATATCTTCTTTTGATTGCAATTTTATTATCATTAATGGGAGTTATAATTGATTATACAGCAACTAGCTGGACCCGCGGAAATCCGCGGGATTCTAGAGGGGGGCGGGGGGTGTAAATAGATATATAGAGACTGTCTAAATTAAAACCACCAAGAACTTTATTTGCCATTCAAGCCATTACAAAAATAAACTTGTTTAGCGTCCCCGCCCGCTTCCTTTTTGGGGGCCGCCTCCTATTTATTTATTTTTTGATTTTTTTTTTTTTTGATTTTTTTTTTTTTAAAGAAAATAAAACAGCGTCCCCGTCCGCTTCCTTTTTGGGGGCCGCCTCCTATTTTTTTTTTTTTTTTTTTTTTTTTTTTATTTTGGATTTTTTTTTGGATTTTTTGAAAGAAAAAAAACATGAAAAGCACTGCTAAAATGTATTTCTGATTAAAAAAGAAGAAAATAACTGTAATAGAAGCAGGACCCGCGGAATACCTAAGGGGGGGGGGGGGGGGGAGGGTGTAAATAGATATATAAATTAAAACCACCAAGAACTGTATTTGCAAATTAGAGGAAACCATAAGTTCCTACCCAACTTTATTTGCCATTTTGAGGACACCATAAGTCTAACTTGTTGGTATTCACATTGAAAAATCCACGGGATTATAGGGGGTTGGGGGGGGGGGCTGTAAAATGTTAATAGATATATATGCGCTCTCAAAAATAATATTGATTTAAATACAAACAAAATTAAGGTTAATTTAGGTTACGTTAGATTTTATATAATTTAACACCCTTTTTTTTCTTTGGAACATTTTTTTCTTCTTTTATTTTCATTTTTATTTCTCTTTCTTGTATATGATTACTTTTTATTAATTTTTTCATTTTCTTCTCTTTTTATTTATATTTTACTTGTAAAAATATAAACCTTTTCTTTGCCGTTTAATGTAGCGTTTTGATTTTTTTTTTTATCTGTACCATGTAATAAAAATTAAAAATTGGAAGAAAAAAGTGAAATCAGATATTTGTAATTAAAATTTGTTGCAGATAATTTATAATTTAATTTCGTTTTCACTTTCGTTATTTATGATTATTGTCTTCAATTGTTCCTATCCATATTCTCACTTTCGCCGCCTCCTATTTTTTTTTTTTTTTTTTTTTTAATAGGGTCTTTAGTCTATATATATATATATATATATTTTTTTTTTTTTTTTTGAAAGAAAAAAAACAGCGTCACCGCCCGTTTCCTTTTTGGGGGCCGCCTCCTATTTTTTTTTTTTTTTTTGTTGAATTTTTTGAAAGAAAAAAAACATGAAAAACACTGCTAAAATGTATTTCTGACTTAAAAAAAAAAAAAAAAAAATTGTCGGCCGCCATCTTGAAAAATAGCCCGAATGTCAGGGAAAATGTACGGAGCGGCCATTTTGAAAGTAAAAAAAAAAAAAGGGCCTCCTCCCCATTTTTCGAAAAAACAGGACGCTAAACATGTTTTGTTTTTAATTTGGCCTTATTTAAATAAAAAAAAAACGATCCAACTGTACCGGTAGTTATTCTTTAAGCCACTGGAACTGCGTAAGTGTGGCGTACCGGCTACGCAGAAATTAGGCTGCGTATTAATGGGAAAAAAGTCCCTGCGTAGGTTATGCGTAGGCTGGCGTACGGGTTTGCTTATGGTTGCTTACTGTGTTGAAAGCTTTTATTGCTTTGTCGATCTGGCGTAGGGTAGCGTACTGTTGCGTAGGCATGTAGCGTAGTGTTGCGTATAAAGACGTACTTTCTGCGTCAAGTTTCTATGCCTAAAGTACGCGAAAAAAATTAAACATGTTGAATTGTTTTCGTTCATCTTGCGTACCCCTTTCCGTCCCTCAGCATATAGTAACGTAGGCCAGCGTAGGTGGTACGCAACACTACGCAACTCTACGTATTGACCCACGCCAATTAGTGACCCGCAGGTGTCACAAATAAAGTATTAAAAAAATGCTCATCTGACCCTAATTAAACGCCTAAAACCCCCAAGCTTTCGGGGGTTTATGGCCCCTTGAAACCCGTGGACCCCACGCCTATATTATATATACACTCAACTCGCTGCGATCTGATCTCTCCCCCCCCCCCACTTTGAAGAACGTAACCCCCTGAGCTTTTGGGGGTTAATAACCTCTTGTAACCCATGGACCCCACGCCTATATACACTCAACTCAGGACCCATTCTAGAGGGGGGCGCAGGCAAAAAATTAAGTTTTTCATTTCTGGGGCTCCATTTCAAATTTTCGGGGGCTACTTTTTCAACTTTCGGGGGCTCTTTTTTCTGGGGCTACTTTTTCATTAATTCATAAAAGGATAGGCCTACACTTTGTTGAGATTTGTTTAGTAGGCTAAGGTTTCAGGCTTCCTACATCCTACTTCATAATTGCCTATTTAAAAAAAAAAAAAACATTTTTCTAGTTCAATAACCAAGTTTTCATGCATTGATTTGATGCTAGAACTGTAACATAATAATAGACCCTAGATTGTGATTATTTCTGACCATGAATTTTGATAATCATTTTTCAAAGTAAAATTTTCATAAGAAAATATCAGACAGTCGTTTAAAAACGTAGACATTATTTATAGTAATACTTTTACTAATTCTAAGCTCAGGTTTCGTAAATCTATTCACGAAACTATATTGAAATCGCGGCAATAATGATGCAAACCAACAGATAACAATTTCAAAGTGTCAAATCTCTTCGACTCGAGCTCAGCTGAACTCACACACACTTCAGCGTAACTCCAGCAAGCTCGAACACCGGCGCCGCAGGCGTCGGACGCCTGCGGTGCCCGGTGCCGGTGTTGAAGCTTCCCAAGCAGCGCAGCTGCACTGTGTGTTGAATGAAAGCAGCTTGCGACTCAACTGTCAGTCCATTGGTTTTCTTGTGAAAACTTTCCTTTAGAAAATGATAATCAAAATTGAGTACACATGGCCGTAATAATCACAAAATAAGCTTTGATTTCATACCTCCATTCACGAAAACTATATAAAAATCGCGGCAATCATGATGGAAATAGGTCTCTAAGTTTGGACGTCGACGGGAATAAGCCCAGTGTATCTCGCTTGTGCAGGTACCGCTTG
Source organism: Strongylocentrotus droebachiensis (assembly GCA_035222895.1). Lineage (NCBI taxonomy): Eukaryota > Metazoa > Echinodermata > Echinoidea > Camarodonta > Strongylocentrotidae > Strongylocentrotus > Strongylocentrotus droebachiensis. The sequence continues at coordinate 167,011 of JAVYIG010001766.1, forward strand.
TGCAGTGCAGCTAGTACAAAGCACATCCTATAGAAAGATACCTAACACGGGGTAAGTCATACCCATTCAGCGTGCATTTAATACGCAACTTAATGTGAGTGGATGGTCATCGGTCGTGTGTCTACGGATGTCATGTTGAATATCCATGAGGTATCTCTGTCGTCACGCATATCCTGCATTATGCATGTCGCGTCTGTTTTCGCCCTGGACGTCGACACGGAGGAGGACCTCTGGCGGAGTATAGCCAATTCCACAGAGTAGACTCTCCCGCCGGCGATGGCACCGGGCACCGGGACCCCGAGGGGAGGGTTCAGGAGGAGATAGCTGCACCAACTTCGGTCGGCGATCTCATTAAAAAACAATAGAATACAAAGGCTGGCGGAGACGTCGCGCCCCCCGCGGAGCCTTAGCGTATTATTATTATAGATTATATAAAGGGTGTCAAAAATATTTGGGAAAAATTAATAGAGTGTCAAAAAGTATCTTTATACTACTTTGTTTACTGATTTTTGCATATATAATGCTTGATCTATAATTATTATCTTGCATCTCTTGCACAACACACCTAAGTTTCATTTATGTATTGTGTTATGAAGTTCTTCATGAATAATGTTGAATTTATTTGGGGGGGGGGAGAATTGTCCATCATAAATTGTGCATAGCAAATCAATTCCGTTATATTCACTTTAAAATTGTGAAAATACAAGAGATTTTGCATGTTGTCAAACTCTGTTGGCAACTCGCTTTGACAGCAGTTTTGGAAAGGGGTCAAAAACGCTATGCGTCCAATGGGCTTCCAGTACAGTGCCGACCACAGAGATTCTGAGGAAATATGGGAGAAAATCAGACCCGCTCGCACTCGTTATCTAATGCTATTCTCATCTACGATTTCCCACCCATTGCATTAAATATTCTGCGCCTTGGAGTAGGGTGTTCAAATTTATGTCCAATTTACGATTATTATAATACAGTCAAACTTGTCTATAGCGACCGCCCAGGGGAAAAACAAAAAGTGGCCTTTGTAGACAGGTGGTCCTTGTAGACAGGTTCCTTTAGTACATGTTTCAATGAGAAACCATTTTTAAGGGAAACATTAAATGTGGCCTTTGTAGACAGATGGTCTTTGTAGACAGGTGGTCACTAAAGCAGGTTTGACTGTAAAAGGATAAGAAATGTGGTAGAAAAATTATACCCAGACTATGATTTGGTTTAAATTTAGATGACAGGTAGGGAGTAGTACAAACTGAAATTTGTTGTTACCATGAATGCTCACCACGGCACTAATAATAATAATAATAATAATAATGTGACTTATATATCGCGCCAAATCCACTCTGTGGAGTGCTCAAGGCGCGTGTAAACAGGAAAAACGATCAAGACTTGAAAAGGAATGTTTTGGCAAGACATTGATCTACATTTGCCACACTCCACCCAGGTGAAGTAAATGGGGACCGGTAGGAAGGAATCCTTGAATGCTGTGAGCACCGACATCGGTAGCTTAGCAGAGCCGGAGTAATATTGGAGCGCTTTGAGCACCTCGCAGGGTGAATATGTGCGCTATATAAATATCCAATATTATTATTATTATTAATCTTATTATCATTTACCAATGGGCTGTACTACGCTGAATCCACTGACTCCTGTGGCTGAAACGTGGATGTCGGCTGAGCCTTTTAGCTCTTTGGGATGTAGGTTCATTATACCAATTCGATGTAAAATCATTTCAACATATGACTTCAGAGGCTTTATGCTACATATGGATCAGGTGTGAATCAGGTTTTTCATGTGGCTGAAACTCTTAATTTTGTCCTTGCACTTGCCAAGAAAGCACCTACTAAGCGGTTTTCCTGGTTTCTTGGAATTTTGTTTGTTTTTCCATGGAGCAAATTTCATCATAACATTTCACAATTGCAGAGAGGTGACATACTGTTAGTGTTAAAGCAAAAACATACAAAAATGTTTATTATTGCTAGGAATTGTGAATTATATGCTAATAATATTAAATGACTCATAATTTGACTGTTTAGAGCTATTAAAGGGTATTATACAAGGTGACAATTGGATGCCAGGTCACTATGTGCAAATGGGAGGAGTGGTTTTTATCGAAAGTAATGCCAAGTAAGTTTTTGTGCTGTGTGTTTTTATTCCACTGGTTCAAACAACCTATCTACTGCAGGATAAACAATCCAGAATAAAATCATAGCAATTTTCTCTCAAAATACGATTCCCATACCAGAGCTCGAGATTAGCTGAACACCGTTGTCGATCTGAACAGACAGCCTCCACTGCACACTCAATAATTTGTTAACATCTGTATCAGAAACCTGCCAGATTAGATGAGCATGCAATGCATACAGAATCATGGCATGTAATTCCAATTACCGGTCAGAGACTTCTCTGTATTCAGCTGACAGAGGGTCCGTTCAAGCCACACTTTTTCACCCTAGAAACACGGTTTTAAAAGACGTTTAGTTTAAAACACGGTTGTGTTCAAGCGATTTCAAGCGATTTTTCGTCGGTCGTAAAAATAAACGTGTTTCAAAACTCAAAAATGAAACGCTGAAAAAGATGCGTTTTGTTACTTGATTCTGCAGAATCACTGTCGCTAAAATTTGCCTGAACAAAGCGGAGTTCTCAATCATGATTCTATGACGTCATTATCGTTGCCAGTCGACCGTAAACACAGACAGAAAGCACACGGCAAAGTTGACCTATACTTCCTGGGTCAAACTGCACAGTGTGTTGAGCAGTGGCATGGGTTTGAAATGAGCGAGCATGAGCGTTGATAAAAAATTGCTTGAACGCACCCAGCTACTGGTTTTGATCGTCACGGCACACCTCTTGGTTTTAACGAGGAGTGAAAAGTTCAGTGTGATAGTCAATAGCGGCGCATTGTAAACTGTCATTTCATCCATGTCTATATACATAATCATTGCTTTGTGCAGATGACATTTTGGTGAACCCAGTAGTAACAAGAAGGGAGGATGGAATTGCTACTTGTTCGTGTTGTTCACTTTGAACAGTTCAATAGGGCCCTATCAGGTGGTGTGTTTGCACGAGTCTGAATTTCCTGGTGTTGCATTGAGATAGACAGAAACGTGTGGATGTCCAGGAGCAGTGGGAAGAGACCTATTGGTTTAGGTTCATAATATCCTGTTAATGATGGGGTTTTATCGGCTAAAGTGTAAAGCTATGGTCACAACTCAGAGCGGCGACTGACCGACCGATTTGTAGCCTGCTCGGTCGCCGCTGGAATTCAGGCATCGCCCAACAGTTTTTGGAGAAGTCGAGCAGACTGTAGAGCTCCAGCGATGCCTGGGCAGTGCCCTGTCGATTTCCCATAGGTCAAAACTGGGCGAAATCGCGGAGCTTCTCCTTGCGGCGTCCCGGCAGTGACTGACTGATGACCCACCTATTCCCGGGCCGTCTCCCACCGGCCACCGGCCAGTCGGCCACCGGCTGATTTTAAAGAAATTACATTTGGCCCCATCCGTGACTACAACCCACCATTGTTTTGTATTGTATTTTCAGTATGTCATCAACTGTATGAAATAAATAAACGTGTTATGACAGATTAAGTGTATGTTTATAGGCTGTAGAGCTATGAAAGGAAGTCTGAATAGATCTTGTGATGTCATGATGACATCATACCTGGCCCTGCTCTCTCAATCTCCATCATCTTTTAGGGTGCGATATGTAATTTCTAATGACACCTTGCACGTGATAAACCCATTAGAGCATCTCATTCTGTATGCATAGCACAATGGGACAAACAAAATGGTCTTTTCTACTGCACTTAAAGAGAAGGTTGAGTTCTTGGAAGAGGTGAAAAATAATTTGTAAGCGTTAATATTGTATATTAAAATGCAAGTGTGGAAGAACATCAGTTAAAACATATTCCCTGAAAAACATGGCTCTCAAATGCTTTAATATTCTAAATACAGCATGTAAAATCATACCAATCGGGACAGATTTTAATGCCACATGTTTTGTGTAGTCCCATATACATCTTTCTATGTACAGTGCTTGTAACTTTACCAAGACTGGGCCAAATTTCTTTTCATTTTGATGATTCCAGAACCTTGCAGTACACACCAATACTATGCTAGATGATCAACCTTTTCTGATTGATTCCATAACGTTTCTTTCACAATGCATTCGCATGACCAGAACTCAACTTTATCTTTAATGTGTATGAAACAAGATAGCATTGTCTGATGTTGACTCATCACAATATGGGCTCGAAGAGCAAGCTTATTTTTTTCATGAGATTGTAAATAAGTACAAAATTTGATTGCTTTCTTGAGCATGTTGTATTCGGGCTCAGTGTTGTAAATGCAAATGTCATGGCAATGTCATGAAATACAGTTAAATTTTTTTTTTTTTCATTTGTTATTCTTCGAAAGGCTGTAAAAATTCAGGATAAGTTGGGAAGCATCATGACAAATTTGGAGATAATTAACCACTAGATAAAGAAAGCAATATTGTTGGGAGACCAATTTGATTTTGCACTTTTCCAGTATATGTGTGCCTGTACCAATGTCAACTACAGATGGCAGTATAGCTGTTTTGTGTTGTAAAGCCACCCAAAAATAGCCTGTTATATACATTTCGTTTAGATAGCTTCTAAAGTGATACAAAGTGTTTTGTCATACATTGCATCAGTATACTCACATAGCAAAATATCAGTGAATAAATACGCTTGGCAAACTATAATTAGCATGGCAGCTATCTCTGAAAAAAATTCAGTCCAGTTGAGAAACACATTATTTTTGTTATTTGGCCTTACATTTGTTACATTCCATGAGATGATTGACCCAGCGAAAGAAGATATCAATAATGCCAATTTCCAAGAGCTAATCTGTTTAGTTAAAGGGATCCGGTAACTTTGTCTTAGATCCTTTAGAAATAATCCCTGATTTAGCTCATGCTGCAATGATAATTATAAACCTTTAGGTCAGTCAGGAACTCCATGACTTTTACAAGCCGATCGCTTGTCTGATTATCAAGATATTAATGATTGGAATTACAAATTTTGAAAACCGTTCGCTGAACGGTTTTCATAACACTACAGTCTATTGGGGAAAACGAGTATGGTAAAACCGGTCACTCAAAGATTTTTACTTTTTTGAGGCATTTCTTGATCATTTTGAAGCGCGATTTTTTTTAGGGCTTCGATATTACACCATATCACAGACACTGGTAACACGTAGGACCGTGTTTCTCAGATTTAACATTGTTAAACGATCCCTTTAAGCCTCCTAGATAATCCCTTTCCTTAACTCTTACACTGCCATGAGACTGCTAGCGCGCTATTGTTATAGTGCCATGTGCACGCGAGCGTGCTATCGATTGAAAGCCACGTTCATGCTAGCGAGCCACCGCTACGGTGCTTCGTGCGCGCTAGCGCGCAGATGTAATAACAGTTATTGTTCATGCCCATTGCACCGTGTTGAGTGCTTTTGCAGCGCTATTGAAAGTACCGTCGCGTGCATCAGATTATCGGCTTTGGATTACGCGTCTTTGTATACAACAGTCAGATTGGATTTTCTCGAGTAATTTAGAGATTTTTTTTTGATATCATATATCATCATTATGCCTCCCCATCGCATTGGATTGGTTCGACAACTCACTGATAGTGCTTATTTACTTCAGCAAAATTACAAATTCATGAAATGATATTGGTATCAATGGAAAAAGGGTGAAATTTCCTACAACTCTCATGTACAATGTTTGTTTATACAACATACGAATGAGAAGTTATAGTGGATCAAACATAGTAAAGATTTTAAAAACACGCACTTGAACCAACCCTAAAATTAACTTGGCACGCAGGGGCTTTGTTGCTGGCACAATAGAGATTAGCACTGTGGCACTGGGTGCATTGTATGGGTGGCAGCTTAAGAGTTAATGAGATAAGTATCCTTCTGTGGGATTAAAACCAGCAAGAGAGGTGACCAGTTAATAAGATTGTCCTTAACTGACCCTCATTAGCATATTACTGTGGGTGGAGGGAGGATTATGGTGGTGATTATAGGATTGTCCATAGAGGCCTTGTTAGTATGTTTGGCTGTGCTCATTGATAAGGTGTTTGTTTGGCTGTGCTCATTGATAAGGTGTTTGTTTGGCTGTGCTCATTGATAAGGTGTTGGTTTGAGTGTGTGTTAACACTTGAGTTGTCACTCCATTGGTGTGCTTTGAGAGTGTTTGTTTGATGGTGTTATTAGGCATTGTTATCCAATGTGGTTCTTTTAATCCTTTGTGATATGTGTGACCTCTAATTATGATGGCTTGTCTACGCTGTAGTCTCCCTCCCCCTCCTCTCTCTCTCTCTCTCTCTCTCTCTCTTTCTCTCTCTCTCTCTCTCTCTCTCTTCTCTCTCTCTCTCTCTTCCTCTCTCTCTTTCTCTCTCTCTCTCTCTTCCTCTCTCTCTCTCTCTCTGTCTCTCTATCTGCCCTCTTTCTTTTTTCTTCCTCTATCCCTCGCCTCCCTCCCTCTCTGTCTTCCCCCCCTCTCTGTCTTCCCCCCTTTATATTATAAAATGTGTCTTTCTTGCTCTCAAATCTGTCTTTCAGTTTTCATGACCTGATATATACTGTTTTCAAATCCCCCCCCCCTCTCTCTCTCTCTCTCTCTCTCTCTCTCTCTCACACACACACACACACACTTACTCTATCCACCCTCTTCCCTTTAATCCCTCTCTGCTCCCTTTTCCCCTCTCTCTTGTGTCTTTCTTGCTCTCAAATCTGTCTTTCAATTTTCATGGCCAAACATATTCAAACCCTTACCATAATGTTACTGTTGATTTACCCCTCATTCTTTCTATTTTCTCTCTCCTTCCATTTTTATCTCTCCATCTCTTTCTTGCCCTATTCCTCTGTCTGCACATTCTCACACTCTCTCCTTTGAGGAAGCTGTACAATTTCACAACTTTTGTTTTTTTGACCTCCTTGATGAATTTGTTTTTATGGGGGCATTGAGTTGGTCTAATTTAAACTAAAATATTCTCATTTTTTTCACTTCTCTATGCATTCAAATAACTAATTCTTGATATCCAAATAGTTGTAAATATTATTCATTATTGCATTCATGTTTTCGCAATAATAAAAAAAATTGGCCATTCCTGCAAAGTCCCTCGTTGCCATCCATATGTTGTACAGCTTAAAACTACTTCTTGCTTGCCTATTAATACTACACACAGCCCTTTTGATGCTATATAGCAGCCGACACCTTTTTTTCTAGCTATCCCCATACACACTCATCCAACTCTAGCCGCCAGCGCTATGCACTTTTTAATCGGGGTGAAGTTCAGCGAAAATGTATTCTTGGAGGCATAAATAAAAAGCACAGGGCACTTTTTCCTTTCTCTGCATGTATTGCAGGGCTTTGGGATAGATCGTTCCTGATTCCCCCTACGGCTCTAGGCATGCTAGGCAAGCACCTTTTACAGGCATGGTAGCCAGGTGTTGGACTATTTATTTATCTCAACACCTCTCTCTCTCCTTCTTCCTTTCTCTCCCTCTCTCTCTCTCTTTCTTTCTCTCTCTCTCTTTCTTTCTCTCTCTCTCTCTCTCTCTCTTTCTTTCTCACACTACCTCTCTGTCTCTCTTCCCCCTTCCCCCTCTCTCCCTTCCTCTCTCTTTACACACCTCTCTACTTCTAGTCATCTCTCCCCTCCCCCCCCCTCTCTCTCTCTCTGTCCCCCCTCTCTCTCTCTGCCCCCCCTCTGACTCTCTCTGTCCCCCTCTCTGACTCTCTCTCTCCCCCTCTCTGACTCTCTCTCTCTCACTCTGTCCCTTTCTTTCTCACTAGCTCTCACTTGTCACTTTTTTGTTTCCCGTCTCTTTACTCATTTCTCTACATTTAGCAATCCTCTCTCTCTCGTCCTCCCTCCCTTCCTCCTCCCTCCCTTCCTCCTCCCTCCCTTCCTCCTCCCTCCCTTCCTCCTCCCTCCCTTCCTCCTCCCTCCCTTCCTCCTCCCTCCCTTCCTCCTCCCTCCCTTCCTCCTCCCTCCCTTCCTCCTCTCTCCCTTCCTCCTCGCTCTCTCTCCCCCTCTCTTTCTCTCTTACCCTCTTCACTTTGCATGTACTTCTTCTATCCTCTGTCTTTACTACTTCTAGCAATCTTCTCTTGTTATCTATCTCTCTATCTCTCTCTCTCTCTCTGCAGAATTACTTTTTCATCACCAAATCTCAACACAACACAACACTAGCAAAAGCACAAAACTCCATCATTAAACTTTAATGCCATATTTTGCTATGAAAAATATACCAGCTTCAAGAAAATATTAAAAGAGAAAATGTGCATGACATTTCTGCATCGCTCTCTCATAGGGGCAAAAATGACCGCATTGAACTCACAGTGCTAAGAAACCGTTAGAAAGAGTATTGCAGAACTTCATGAGAAAGTAAAGCGGTTTATTTTATACAACAGCTTAAGATTTGTTTTGGCATTTCTGGTCGTCCCCCAAGTCTCTTAAAATGACCATTATACTGCCGTACTCTTTCAGCTCAGTAACACCCTTTATCCTTTAAATACAGGTGCACTATGCTGGGTCATGGTTTCATATATTAAAGGTTAATGTGATCATCCAAAATAAAATATTTTTTATCATGAGAGAATTTTTTTAAGGATTGATAGGTTAATGATAAAGTAAATAAATAAGAGGTAATCTCTTTGATTCTGAAGTAAAGGTAAATGGGATGGGGGGGGGGGGGTGTTCCAATGGTGTACTAATAGGGTCTATGTGCCTCCTCACTAGCTTACTGTTTGGGTTTGTTTTAACGTTTGTGCTAGGGTGCCCTTTCCCTATTGAATCAATTTATAGAATGAACCACAAGAAACTTGATTTTTTTTTTTACTAGAGTTGATGGAAACAGCAGAGAGTTGAGACAGATTTTACAAGATCCCTTGAGAAAAGATTTACATCGGCATATACACTATAAAAAAAACTTCAATACCAACATGAATATGCACACGTGGAACTACATGTTGTATTTTGGTCCTTATATAACAGTAGTGCTTTTTGACGAAAGCATGGATTTACAGCTGACACAATCCATGACGAAAATATAAAGCCATTAAACCACATTTCTTGCTGGGAAATGTGATTATTGAGAATCCCATAGTTCTTGTATCCTTCCAGACACCAACACATAATAGGATGTCAAGTTTGAAAACAAATTTGGAAAGCATGCCGTGCCCTTTAAGTAAGGATTGCAATTCAAAACCCATATCTGGATTATCTGACCCAGTTTTGACCCTCATGGGGGCGCAGCGGTCACTCATCACACGGTCAAGTTGAAGGCCATAGACGGGTCAGGAAGTTTGGTAAATATCTCCCCGTCCAGATCCATTTGCCATCTCGCGGGTTTCGAGAGGGACCCTAAAATAGAAGGACTGTCAGAGTTGCATTTTTCTACCCAATTATCATGACGAGTATGATTTCTGCTTGTGTACTGAGGCTGAGGACATTGTGTTTTGTTTAGTGCTTCAGGCATTTGATTTCATACATGTTGCAATTGCAAGTGGACAGTAGTACGTAGCAGATTGATTATAACCTGTCAGGTAATTATTGTGATCATCCTTCACCATCGATATAATAGTTCTGTGTTTTATGTTGGTTATATCTTTGTGCTCTGAGGCTTTTGGGTTTGTTGTGTACATGTGTGTACATGTTGCAATCTCAAGTAAACAAAACTTGCTGAAATAACCATTATCTTCTGAAGTTATTATTGTGATCATATAGATGATCTGTTTATTAGTCGTTACATCTATATTGTCTGTTTTGAACCAGGAGGGTTTCATTAATAAGTCGTATGTTGTAACACACAGTTATTATCCTTCTGGCTCAAAAGAGACATTTTTATTGTTAAATTATCTTTCATTGTAGTATATGTATGGTTGTTTTGTTGCATTTTCAATCCCCATTGGAAAGAAGTAGAAGAAATTGATATTTTTCTAAAGGTTATTATTCAATCATTCTTATCATTGATTTGTTTCCAGTTGTTCATGTATGTTGTATATTCGCGCTCTGGGCAGTCTGATGCACCATGCAATCTCAAATTGTAAAGTAGGCATATATATATTTAGAAGAAATTATTATTATTTGCTGAGGGAATCATTATCATTTTGTCATACAAGCAGATAGACAGATAGCCACAGAGAGAGAGAGAGAGAGAGAGAGAGATAGATATATAGATAGATAGATAGATAGATAGATAGATAGAACGATAGATAGTTGGATGGATAGATAGAGAGATAGAAAGATAGATAGATAGAGAGATAGAGAGAGAGAGAGAGAGAGAGAGAGAGGGGGAGGGTAGAGAGACAGACAGAGAGAGGTAAAAAGAGAGAAAGAGGGAGAGAGACGGACAGAGAGAGAGGTAAATAGATAGACATAGAGATAGAGAGAGATAGAGATTGGTTGAGATAATGAGGAAAGTGGTATATATATAGAGAGAGAGAGAGAGCATTTTGAGTATATTATCTACTTATTTTGATAATTTATAATAAAATATACCCCACACCAAAAAGTCTTTTTTTATCAGACTAGTATGTACCAGCTTTGCCTCGTATTAGGATGTTGCACTTTTCTCCGCTGGTGACCTTTGCAGCATAATGAGCAGTATATAGAAACTGTGTACAGTATGATACGTGTATGTTATTGTATGCACCGCCCATAAGCCCATATTGTGTGTACACCTGTATTGTTATTTACATTTTCTAGTGGACTTCACCCGACCCTCTTTCTGTATATTACATGTATGTATACATACCGTACCCTGTATCATTACATGCTTTATACAAATGACTACGAAAGCAAACCATCGGTATGATACTGAATTTCAGGAATTCTTGCCTTTAATATTAGTTATTCGGGAGGCAATGAAAGTCACAGAAGAGGGGATAATTAAGGCCTTTTCGATCTATGTTTTGTTACTGTTGTTCAAGTAATACATGTATGTGTACATTAGGTACTGTTAGGTTTGTGCTATAGCTGGTATTTATCTTCAAAGTATACATGTACCTCAGTTTCTTCAACAACAAAAAACACAATATTATGTTCTTCTTGGGGTTGGTGGAGGGAGGGGGGTCGGAGGAGGTAAAAAATGGATACCCCCTCCCTTCAAGGGTAACCCTTTGCTGTCATTATTTCAATTCTATATACAGTATATTATAAACACTGTAATGTTATCCATTTTATTGAATAGCTCTCTGCGTTTTGTGGTAGAAATTTTCCAACATAAAACCACAGGATATACTGAGTCTACCAACGGCTTCATTAATCAAGCTTATCAAAGCCCTAATTACTCAAATTTTCCATCATACGCTAGGCTTGGTCAAGTTCATATTTAACCCCTGCCAACCACTAGCTTAAATTGTTAATGCTTGTTATACATGGTCTATCTGCTTGTGGTATGGATAGAGTTAATTAGGAAAGAGCAATATGAACCCATTTTCCTTTCACTGGAATTAATTACCAAGGCACTTTACCGCTGATAGAGCAATCAAGAAAACATGAGGTGGAGTCAGTGAAAAAAATACATGGGGGCTCGGGGCGAATTAGCCCCCTAAGTGCCCAAAATAGCCCCCGAAAATCAGAAAAGAGCCCCTGTAAATTTGCTGAATTCAATGCAAAACAAATTTTAGAATGTTATTTTCATGCAGGCAAGCTTGAAAAGTAGCCCCCCAAAAATAAATATTAATTTTTACCCTGGGTGGAGTTTTCTGAAATGAACACTATTTTCATAGCGTGGATATAGATAGACAAGTCTATTAGTATTTAGTTAAATGTATGTTTGGTGCCAGAAAGGCATTAACTCATATACTTTAACACACAGTTAATTCCCTTTTGGCTCCAAACTTTAAGTGGATTATAGAGAGAATTGTTTGTTTAGAACTAGAACTAAAAGGGTATTATTTCTGTGTAAGGTACATGTTTATCCTCTGTGTGGAACCAGAATGGTATTAACTCATATACAGTGAAACCTGCCTTTAAAGATCATCCACGGAAGACCATCCAACTTTGGCAAAGTTACATGCCACTTTCTCAAGTTAGCTCATTGATGACTGACAGATGATGTCACAAGGGGAATGAGATCTGTAGGTTTTTGGGGTGGAGCTTAGCAAGTTTGAAAAACAAATATTTCAAAAAAATATTTAACATCTATGAAACAAATTCAGAAGTTTACATATCAAAATATGAGATGTATGCAGGACTGCACACCAACAGGAATACACTTGTATTTCGATGTCATGGGCCCTTTAAAGGCAAGCGGTCTTTATGTACAGGTTCCTTCAGTACATATTTAAATGAAAAACCATATTCAAGGGGAACAAAAAATGTGCTCTTTCGAGACAGGTGTTCTTTCTTTACAGGTAGTCGCTAAAAGCAAGTTTGACTTTACTTTAACACAGACTTAATGCCCTTATGGCACCTAATAGATTTCATTTGGATTGTGGAGAGAAATTGTTTAGAAGTAGAGGGGGTATTAATTAATTCTGTGTTAGATGTATTCTGTTTAGAGGAAGAAGAGCAATTATTATCTGTTAAATAAAAATTATTTAAAGGCATTGTTTAACAATGTTAAATCTGAGATGCATGGCCCTACGTGTTTTCAGTGTCTGTGATATGGTGTAATATTGAAGCCCTAAAAAAATTGCGCTCCAATATGATTATGAAGTGCCTAAAAAAAGTAAAAATCTTTGAGTGACCGGTTTTACCATACTCGTTTCCCCCAATAGACTGTTGTGTTATGAAAACCGTTAGGAAAACGCAAAATTTGATTTTGATTTCCAATCATAAATATCTTGATAATCAGACAGGCGATCTGCTTGTATAAGTCATGGGGTTCCTGACTAACCTAAAGGTTTATGATTATCATTGTATAGCATGAGCTAAATCCAGGATTTTGTTTCAGAATTTGAGGCAAATTTACCCAATCCCTTTAATTCCTTTCTGGCTCAGCTGAAAAAAATGATCTCTTCAGCTGTATATGACCTTGGTGGTTGTAACCAGCTTTTTTGGAAAAGGATGATTTTACTTATTTCCTGGAAATTCTAAATCTATTCATAGAGGTCATTGAACTTTGAAGTTGCACAGTCAGGGCTAAACTGTGTACTCTGGTAGTCTCTGATGCCAGACTGTCATTTGTTCATTTGGATGGGAATGGTAATTGTAATAACGAAATAGTCTTCCATGAATTCATGGATATAAGAAATGAAATTTATAGAATGCATACACCCAGAGCAAGATTGAATTATGCAGTGAGAGAGAATAAGAAAGCAGGAGGGAGACAGAGAGCGACAGAGAGGGAGACATAGAGTCAACGAGAGAAAAAAGGAATTGAAGAGAATGAGATAGACAGAGAGAGAGAGAGAGACTGAGAGAGTCAGACAAATACAGAGAGAGACAGACAGACAGAGGGAGAGAGAGGTGGGGGGGGGGGGGGAGAAAGAGAGACAGTGATACAGATAAAGAAAATAATAAATCATACAAATTAGTGGTAAGGTCATGAAAATGAGGAGATCAGGAAAGAAGTAGGTCTATACAGATGGACAAAAGGGAGTAAAAAGACAATGAAAATAAAAGAAATAGAGATGTGTAGAATGTTGTAGACATTTATTGACTCTTTGACTCCCTCTTGGGTATGAGAGTACACACAAACATAAAGGTATAAATAGCAATGCATGACTTGTGAATAAGTATGCATATCTACCCACATTTCAAACAGTCTGTACATGAAGACTATGTACCCTGGCAGTGAGTGTGACATATCTGTGTAATTAGAGATATCAAATCATTAAACACAAAGCTATCAATCGGGTGGGAACATGCATGGAAATACAGCCGCTCACCACATCAGCCATGGTGCATTCTGTAAGCATTTGCTTCGTTATTCTATTTCAAAACATAGAATTTTGATGATTTTCTTCTTTTTCGTATTAAAATTGTACATAATTGAAGTGTTGTGTAGATGTAATGATGTATTCAGTTAGACAAAAAAAGTGGTGGTAAGTGTTTGATTACGTTATTGTATTTCAAAATATAGAATTTTGTTGATGATTTTCTTCTTTTCTATTACAATGTTACATGATTGAAGTGTTGTGATAGATGTAATGATGTATATTGAGTAAGACAAAAAAGTGGTGGTAAGTGTTTGCTAGTTATTGTATTTCAAAACATAGAATTTTGAAGATTTTCATCGTTTCTATCACTATGTTACATAATTGAAGTGTTGTGAAAGATGTAATTATGTATTGAGTCGGACAAAAAGTAGTGGTGGTAAACATTTGCTACGTTATTGTATTACAAAATATAGAATTTTGAAGATTTTCTTCTTTTCTATCACTATGTTTCATAATTGCAGTGTTGTGAAAGATGTAATGATGTATTGAGTTAGACAGAAAGAAGTGGTGATTTATTTCTACGTTTGCTATCTGAGAAATACCCATTACTGTTATTGTTTGAATGTGGATTGAGAACATTGCTATGTTAATGTTACTGCTAATCAATCCTATGCATGTATTGTATTTATTAAACTTCATTGATGTACATGTACATCAATATTCTGTTTATAAACATATAAATCAATTTGCAATGTAATGTAACAATGTATATATATTTACAAAATCCATTTCTCTTTTGTTTCTGTTTGTAGATCACATGGGGCAAGAAATGTCTGGTAAGTGAACTTCACATATTTTGTTATTTTCCGTTCTCCTTTTTTTTTTCTTTTCTTTTTTACTGAAGCCTTCATGTCACATTTTAGGGGTTGTGAAAAATCAATCATAAATGTTTGGACACCAAATAATAATTTGAAGAGGACAAAAGTCTTTTGATGCTTTAGAGAACTGGAAAAAAAGGTAATCCTTTTGAAAAGGGAGGGAGAGAGTGTGAGAGAGAGAGAGAGAGAGAGAGGGGCAGAGAGAGGCAGAAAACGAATGAAATAGTGAAAATAAAACTAAAACATCAATGTTCATGATTTTGTTTAACATTCTCAAGTTTCCCCTCAACAATAATGTCAAGAACAGAAATAGGATACAAAACATGGATACATTTTGGTGGTGACATAATATTGAGAAAAGAAAAATTGAGAATTTCAGACAAAACACAAAACAACAAAACTATACTAAAGAATCTTTTATTTAGACAACCAGTCCAGTGTGCACATGAATTTGAAAAGCTGGTGCTTCTAAACAATATCTAATTTTGTGTTCCACCTGTAATGACTTTGACACTAGAGGGGGCTATTCCACTTTGCTCCAAGTGCCCAATTTAGGTTCAGAGTGGCCTGCCTGTATTTGATATTGGTAAATAATATTGCTTCAAAATTAATATTGATCATCCCATTATAGATCAATGTGTTGTAATTAGGTGTCTAGGTCTTCTTTGTTTATTAATAAACTTAAAGAAAATAGGCCAACGAATGTGGAATTTTTTTCTTATATGATTTGTTCACATTTGGAATGTTTGAGACATGTTGGGGTTTCCAATTAATTTCATAGCATGTTGAGTGGATGAAAGGAACACAGGTTTGTTTATTATCAGCCATGGAGTACTACGCATGTAAATAGGAATTTTGAATGTAGTTAGCAACTGATTTTTATAGCCTTAATAAGTAGGTACAATTATGTTTGGTGATCAGGAAAAAGAATGGAGAGAAGGAAGAGGAGGGAAAGGAAAAAGATGAGATGAAGTGATAACGAGAAGAGAGCTCGATCAATATGAGATTGAAAAGATTTTGATTATACATTAATGTTGTAGATCATATTGTAACGCCTTTAACATGCTGGGTAATTTTACCCCCCTCACAGGAGGAGAGGGGGCAAAAACTGTAGATTATCAGAGCCATCTACAGAGTTTGGCCAATTTGGTTTCACTGGGTCACAACATGGCGTATATTCTTAGTAGTCACCATATTGTGTCCAACTCAAACCGAGTTGGCCAAACTCTGTGAATAGAAGGCTCTGAAATTAATCAGTAATGAGTGTGAATAGCCTTTTAAACTCTCTTTACGAAAACGAACCCAGAACTACAACCAACAGTACATATTATGAAGGGCTGCCAAAATTTGTTTTCTTATGATGCACAAAGTTCTAAGCACAAGTATTATGCATAACACATGAAAGTAGCCATTGCAAAAACAATGTAATGTCAAGTTTGAAAGTGATGGGCGTTTTGCAATTATAAGCCCCCCCCCCCCCCCCCTACTCTTGTAGAGAGAAATAACCAACAATTACCCGGTATATGAATGTCACAAATTAATTCTTCCCCTTTCAGAGAATGTCACCGACAGTTGATTTTAAATCAGTCATGCATATGATTACAATTTTTAATCATATGCATGACTGACATAATACACAACAAATATTAAAGAAAAATACAAAACAACAGAGGTTATTGGCCAGAAATATATTAATTCTGGAATTTAGATTCTTTAAAAGAATTTCACCAACAGTTGCCTTTAATGATATGCATGACTGACATGATACATGTACATAACAAATAACACATACACACAAAACAATAGAGGTTATTGGCCAGAGATATGTTAATTCTGGAATTCAGAGTTTAATTTTGGAACAAAGCCAAAGGGTCGTTGTCCTCCTACTTTGAACTGTGTAGCCCAAAACAATGATGTTATGTTTACCCATTCATATTTTCTGCCTGACGTAATATGTTCTCTCATAATTAGTCATGCATAGAGAAAAATCATGATGATTGTGACACCGTTGACACGCATGTTTACTGAAAATTACCTCACCATTTGTTTGGGAAGAAATGATCCATTTTATTTCAATTAGGTGTACATTCAAGGTTATGTACATTTAAAATGGTTTGGCTTGGTTTTCAGACTCGAACATCTGTACTATTTATTTGCTTGGGAATTTGTATGGATGGGTTTTTGACAAGACTGATGTATAACTGACTTTCTAAAAGTCTATAAGACTGCTGGAATATGGGCATATGGTAAAATATATTCTATTTGTATTGGTGTTAGCAATATAAATATATTTGCAAGAAATAGCTATTATATGTTATCATTGCTCTGAGGAAGAAGAGTGTAATTTACCTTTTATAAGTTATGATAGTAAAAATGATGATGAGGATAATGACGATGATACTAATAAAAATGACAATAATGTATTTTGAAGCACATTTTCCATATTCATGTTCAAATTAAAGAGGAGAAAAGGCTGGTTCATTTGTTCTGGAAAAATATCATTTATGACGAATGAACAAAAAACAAATTACTGAAAAATGTTGTTGTGATTATTAAAAAAAAAGGGTTTTACACTGGATGTTGTTATTATTGTACAAAAATCACACCAAACCAGTCACTCGCAATCATTCGTAAGAATGGAAAAATAAGTGTGCACTGAGCAGTCTGAATTGTGAAACTAATTAGTTCAACAATTTGGGCTGGCATTATTTTGAGTTTAGCTACATGGTGCAGTGTTGTGTGAGTTTGTGCACAGGGTGAATGGGAGGTCAACGACCGAGAGGTCATCGGTCATTAAAGGTATACATCAAAGATCTGGTTGAATATAGCATTGTAGAGAGAAAGAGAGAAAGAGAGAAGAGGGAGGGAGAGAGGAGGAAAGAGAGAGAGAGAGAGAGAGAAAGAGAGAGAAAGTAAGTGTAAGAGTAAGAGAGAGAGAGAGAGAGAGAGATGGGGAGACAGAGAGTGAGAGAGAAAGAGAGTGAAAGAGAGACGGGGAGACAGAGATAGACAAAGAGAGAGAGAGAGAGGCCGAAACAGGCAGACAACAGACAACGAAAGAAATAATGATCATAAAACAAGTGTTCATGATTGTTTTGAGATAGAGAGAGAGAGAGAGAGAAAGACAGGGAGACAGAGAGAAACAGAGAGAGCGAAAGACAGAGAGGCAGAAACAGGCAGACAACGTAAGAAATAATTCTTATAAAACAACAGTGTCCATGATTGTTTTGAGAGAGAGAGAGAGAGAGAGAGAAAGAAATCTTGGGAGAAAGATGAGGCCATGAAGTATAGAGGGTGGGAGCTGTTGATTTCTGTATTCATTGCCCATAAAGAGAAAGTGCAAAAATATGGAAATCCATTTCCTGTTGGAATTAATTGGATTTGTTTTTGACCTTGGCTCTGTAATAATGACCAGCATGAAATATGCCATGCTCTGACAGCTACAGAGCCCTCTATTGAACACACTACTAACCTTGTATTCAGACCTTGTTAATAATGTAAATCCACTCATCACAAGTATTACCCCAAATTGTTGGCTTTCCACAAGAAAAAAATCTTTCTTTACTGTGGTATTATTTTAGTATTGATATCGGGATGGGAGATCGAAAAGAGAAACAGAATAAACTACTCAATACTACGATCCGTTCCCAGTGTTCTTTACATGTGCGTCTAAACGAAGGTTATCATAACACTACTCTAACCAAGCCCACTTTATTTATAATTATTTCTTCTTACTGTATTTTAATAATGGGTGGCCGTTCAGTTAGCCTACTAGTAAGTCTACTTAATTTTATACACATGATATATAAAAACATGTAGAAAATTGCCCTTTGGCCTAATTTGAAACTTACTTATTACTCATATTCATGAATATGAATCTTTTCCACCCATTAACATTTTTTATACTCAATTTTATGACGGCTTGCTCATTTCCCCCCTCTACAATCAATGTTCTTGTGGCATTTTAGTGAGTTGAGGGGCAAACGACAGTCAGCCCATCTATTTTTTTTCGACGGTTGTACATATTTTGCCAGTCTAAACTTCGGCCTGAGGTCATCCAGAGTTTGCACTTTTGTCCGAACGAATAAAATATATTTTGTAGCTCTGCTTCAGCTCTGCTTTATGCCAATAAAAAGAAATTCGTGGAAATATAATAAATAGCCTTAGCTTCGGCTTTTGGGTCATCCAGAGTTTGCACCTTTTGTCCAATGGAATCAAAAAAATATTTCCAGCTCTGATTTATGCTAATAAATAGAAATTCATGGAAATATGGGGAAAAGGCTTAGCTGTGTCTAAAACAGATTTCGTTGAATAAACGTTCTTCTGCAAATGCTACATGTCATATTGGTGGATCTATTAGTAATTCAGGAGTGCGGGATGAAGACTATTTGCAATTCTTTTCAGGGGGCATTTGTAGTATATTTCTCAAAACTGGCATACAGAAAATGAGAAAGCTCACTTATTTTTGTCTTCCTCTTCTTCACCAGAACTGAACGTTCTTTTATAATTACAAAAGAAAATAATCCAGACCATTTTAAAAGCAGATGTTACTGTGATGAAGTTGTCATAGTTGTGGTTTTACGGTTAACCAATAACCAACAAAACAAAACTCCCTGGTATGAGGATGGAAAACTCTCAAATTGACTAACATATTCAAATTTTAAGCATTTTTATGCCTCCGTTACGAAGTAGCCGGAGGCATTATGTTTTCGGGTTGTCCGTCCGTACGTCTGTACGTACGTACGTACGTACGTCTGTACGTACGTACGTCCCGTTCTTGTGATCGCGTTATCTGAAGAACCGATTGATCGATTCCTGCCAAACTTTGGTCATGTATGTATCTTGCAGAGCCGATGAACTGATTAGATTTTGGGGTCACGAGGTCAAAGGTCAAAGGTCACAGGGCTCATTAGGTATGCAAAAACAGCTCGTGATCGCGTTATCTGAAGAACTGATTGATGGATTCTTGCCAAACTTTGGTCATGTATGTATCTTGCAGAGCCAATGAACTGATTAGATTTTGGGGTCTCGAGGTTAAAGGTCAAAGGTCACAGGGCTCATTATGTATGCAAAAACAGCTCGTGATCGCGTTATTTCAAGAACCGATTGATGGATTGCTGCCAAACTTACGTCATGTATGTTACTTGCAGAGCCTATGAACTGATTAGATTTTGGGGTCACGAGGTCAAAGGTCAAAGGCCACAGCGCACATTATGTATGCAAAAACAGCTTGTGATCGCGTTATCTCAAGAACCGATTGATGGATTTCCGCCAAACTTAGGTCATGTATGTTACTTGCAGAGCCGATGAACTGATTAGATTTAGGGGTCATGAGGTCAAAGGTCAAAGGCCACAGCCCTAATTATGTATGCAAAAACAGCTCGTGATCGCGTTATCTCAAGAACCGATTGATGGATTCCTACCAAAATTAGGTCATGTATGTTACTTGCAGAGCCAATGAACTGAGTAGATTCTTGGTTCATAAGGTCAAAGGTCAAAAGTCATGGGCTCATTATGTATGCAAAAATAGCTTGTGAACGCATTCTCATTAGAACTGACAGATGGATTACTATTTAACTCAGGACATCTTGCAGAGCCAATGAACTGAGTAGATTTTAGGGTCATGAGGTCAAAGATCAAAGGGTCATATATGTATATGAGAAATTGCTTGTAATCACAATATTCTGAGAACCTGTCAATGGATTACAATTGAACTTGAATTCGAAAAATTTCTTCTGTTTTGGTTTGTAAAATTGCTCTATGACGGAGGCATCATTTTCGACTGCGCGCAGTCGAATTCCATCTAGTTTTAAAACTAATGTTGTTCTTGACAACCTGAAAGCATAACCGAAGGTTTTCCTGACATAGCAACAAGCAATATATGCAGACTGGATTATGAGTAGTGTAGCTCATTCATTGGGAACGTCATTATGAATGTGATTATCTGGTAGAAAGTCCTCCCCCCCCCCTCCCTTCCATTTGTCTTGGAATACCAAAGCCTTGTCTTATAACAGAGTTGCGATTGATTACAAATACATTGCAATTTATATTAATCTCATTTCATATCTCTGAAGTACAGAGTTGATATCAATTGCAAATTAATTGCAAACTATTTGTAGTTGACCGCAACTCTTTTATGAAGACACATGCAGGCCCAAGTGTGTCGGAAAGTGTCCATGAACATTTTCCAGATGGAGCCGAATTTGGAATGGTTCTGGAAGTAAGGCTAGACCTGCACACATGCCAAACTCTAACTTAAGGGGTGAATGACCGAGCGGCCATCGAACCCAAGGAGTCCTAGCTCATCATCCCTTGCATTCCAAAGCATGTGGGTGGGTGTTTCTATCCTCAAACCCAGCCCCCCTCGTTTTCTGCCAATTTTCTGGTTTTGCCTTTCAATTTTTCCCCCTCCCATCTCTCTCTCTCTCTCTCTCTCTCTATCTCTCTCTTTTCTCCCTTTCTCTCTCTTGTCCTCATTTTATTTCTCTTTCTTGTCCTCCTTTTCTTCCTCTTCCTATTTCTCTTTGTCTTTCTCTATCCCTTTCTCTTCTTCTTCCTATTTATCTTCCTCTTCCTCTTCCTCTTTCTCTTTCTCTTTCTCTTTCTCTCATTCACCCCTCTCTCCCTCTGTCTCCTATATCATCTTCATCTCGTTTCAATTCATCATTCTCTCTCATTAAAAGCTCTGTCTGAAGTTTTCTAAACTAAGCATTGCAAATCTACAGTGTAATGTGCAATACTGAGGTCTTAAATATATATCACTTTCAAATAAATATGCTTTGATTTTGACATTCCCATTTATCAATGTTGCTCTGTACTGAATGTGATAAATATGAATGATTGAAACCTTCTGAGTATGTGTTTATTCACGCCATCAGTATGCAAAATCATCACATATTTTTGAAGGAGTCGTTGCGGTATAGCAGAGTTTCTACTAAACCTGCCCTGTGATATCTCGATTGGCAACTTAAGAAATTGTTTTTAGGCTCTTTATTTCATGCTATTTCTCATTTAATTGATAACAAAGAATAATTTCTAAGTGGTAAAAAAATTACTTAGTCTAGTCATGTTTGTTGCATGTATTGTTTGCATTTTTTCTTCTACGTATGTGTTTGCCCTAGTTAACAGGAAAAATCTAAATTTTCAAGATTCTTTGGGGAGTTGAGAATTCTCGAGGGGGCAGTAAGGTGTCTTGAAGAAGCAATCAAAACGTCATAATTTATGTCGATGTTAGTTTGTGGGAACATGTTTTGTGAATGTGCTTCCTGGCTCACTCCGCAGACAATCAGTAGTGTGAGTTCCAGACACAATGGAGTTTATGTACTCTTGCCTGTTGTAAGTGGTTGTGATTGGGTCTGGATTGTGTAGACTATGTGATGGAGGCGATGGTGAAGAAAGTGTGGGATGGGAAGGAGTGAGGAGAGAGAGAGAGAGAGAGGGGGGGGGGGGAGAGAGAGAGAGAGAGAGAGAGAGAAATAAATAGAGAGAGAGAGAGAAAAGGAGAGATGGGGATCACAAGGTAAAGAGATATCGTGGGAGGGAATGCATGAGCATGGGTAGAAGAGCTATAGTAGGAAGAAGAAGACAATGAGAGAGAGAGAGAGAGAGAGAGAGAGAGAGAGAGAGAGGGGGGAGGGAGAGGGGGGGGGGGAGGGTTGAATGGGGGCAGCTAGGGAGAGAGAGAGAGTCCCCTCCCCCTCCCTGAAATACACTTAGAGCTACATGTACATGTACATGTACATGAACACATTAAGAGAGGAGAGAGACTGATGTGACAGAATACTGAGGAATAGTGACAATTTTAAAAAAAAAATTATAAAGGGAAGAAGGGAGAAAAAGAAAGATATGAACAAGATAAGGCGAGGGGGCTATCAGCAAGAGGGCAAACACAAAAGAGGGAAAGGAAAAAAAGAAGGGGAGAGAGAAGGGAAAGGAAGGGGGACAAACTTGAAAAGACGAAGAAAGAAAGGGCAAGAGAGCTGTCAGAAAGAGATCGAGAGAGAGAAAGAGAGAGAAAGGGATCACATTATCCCTCACCCCAAAAAGTCCTTGCACATACTATAAGAATGGAACACCCCTAAGAAAGGACTGAATGCACCTAGCGAACGAAGCGCTACACACAACACACACACTTTCGGTGCATTCACTTGGCACAAAGCATCTCACCGGGAGCTCTCTCGGTTCAAAGAAACCTCACGCTTTCTTAGGGGGTCTCCTCTCCTCTCTCTCCCCCTCTCTCCCCCTCTCTCTCTCCGTCCGTCACCCTCTTTCTCTGTGTCCCTGTCTCCGTTTGATGCAATCCTGGCCTGGCCGTCGTCTTTCTTCGTCTAACGGACAGGGCAGAAAGAAAACACTCTCTCTCGCGGGCAGCGTCACTTGGCTTGCTGGCTTTCGCACCTTACCCAACCAAACCAAACCGCTGCCGTTTAGAAAGAGAGTCATCACTAGCTCCCCTAAACGTTGTATACAACGCTTTGTGGAAAGCATCTCTGAGCCTGTTTGAGGTGTAGCTTGCTTGGACGTTGTATCTTGTGCTGAGGAATGTTTTGGACCAATTCTGTGGATTATTAACCTAAATTGTTGGAATATACTTGTTTCTGATCGTTGGATGTTCTATCGTCTGGTGCTATGGGGCTGCAGGTGAATTCACGTATGGCAGGTAAGGAGTTGGTATTGGACCTTGGATGGTGTATGGAGTTTCTTGATAAATAAGCTTTATGTGGTTTCTCTCCCATATTCAGGAACAGTTGTTGTTGGAATTGAAGTAACAGGAATTGAATCAGGATATTTTGTAGTAGTAGTAGTACTGTTGATGTAGTAGTAGCAGTAGCAGTAGTAGTAGTAGTAGTAGTAGTAGTGGTGGTAGTAGTAGTAGTAGTGTTGATGTAGTAGTAGTAGCTGTAGATGTAGCAGGAACAGTAGTACAAATAGGTATAGTAGAACTTAGAAGCAACTGTAATAATGCAAGTAGTAGTAGTAGTAGTAGTAGTAGTAGAAGTAGTAGTAGTAGAAGTAGCAGCAGTAGTAGCAGTAGCAGTAGACATAGCAGTCGTATATTACAAGTAGTAACTATGTTAGAATAGTGAGTACTAATTGCAGTAGTAGTAGTAGGAAGAGGAGGAGGAGTAGTATATAGTAGTAGTAGTAGGAATAGCAGTACTTCACAACAATAGAGTACTCTCGAGCTCTCCCTTGATATTCCACTGTATCATTCAGTCATTTAACTCATCAGTTTTTGTTTACAATTTGGGACTTTCCTACATGCAATACGACAGAGGAAATGTTTACAGCAGTGTATGTTTTCAACATCACGGTTCCATAACCTGTAAATGGATCAATCGCTTCCCCACATGGTTGTTTTTCCATTAATGTATCATTCGCTCGGAACATCCTGACAACACAGTCCCAGAGTAGTCCCAGAGTAATTTGTTTGTGTAGTGCCAGAAGGCCTGTATCTCCTGTCATTTGTATAGAGGTAGTCCCCGTCTGGCTCTCGAGACGGATATTAGGGACTTTTAGATTCTGCACGACGAAAACATGGACTGCCCTTTTAAGGCAATGTGACGTCCTTTTAAGGCACTGGCAGTGACGTCACATTGCCTTAAAAGGACAGTCCGCGTTCTTGTCGTGCAGAATCTAAAAGTCCTACCGTCTGTTTTGGTGCAAGAAGGGCATCGACTCTTTCGCAACAATCATTCAACAATTTGCGGTTTGGCTCAAGAACGTTTGATTCAGAGTCCTAAAAAATATACCAGATGGTTTGGGATTTTTTACGATCATAAAATATGAAATACAAACATTATAACCAGGGATGCCAGTTTTCAGGCCCTGGCGATTTATTTTGAGGCCATAGATTAGTCTTTTTTGTGTACAAAATAGATCGTTCTAGCAGATTTTCAGGCCTTCTGATCAATTCTGACTGGCATCCTGTATAACACATAGAGAATCAAAACCTTGATTATATTACAAGGACTATTCTCGAAAAATAAAATATTAAAATTCAGATTAACCGACAGAGTTGATCTGTTCTTCCGCGGGGGTCCCAAAATAACTACAATACATTGATTAATTGATTAATTAAGATACATGAGTAGAAAGTGTACATATTTCTGCACAAACTGCATTCATTTTAAGATTTTAAAATCAAGTGATATTTGTATGTATTTAAAGTACTCCATCATTCAAATATACTGCTAACTTTCTTTGGAAGAAGAATATGATGTATGTGCATGTGTAAAAACATGGAACACATATGGCTAATAGCTAATGCCTCGTGGTCTATTATAAGAGGGCAGTATAAGTTCAGTCTCTTCGCTGAAATCATTAGTGTACCTGGAATATGGATAAATCGCTGCAACAATCTAAACTGTTGTAGTGTAGTCTTATCTTCATCCTAATTTTGAGATCTGGAATCTGGCCAGGCCTACATTGTCTGTTGCAGAGCCATCTATTGTTGTATAGATAAGAAACTGCTTTCTGCAAAGAAGACTATACACCATGAACATCAAATACCTCATATCTTCAGACATATAGCTATGAAGGGGGCAATAAAAGTTCAATTTCTTGGCAGAAATTAGTTGCTGTAAGCACATGCAATTTAGTTTGTACTCAAATGTCTATTTCGTCAAAAACAAATCTGAGATTAGCCAATATTTGAATTTGATCAGATGTTACAGATGTTACCTTACATCGTTGTATAGATAGGAATTGCTGTCTGCAAAGTAGACTACATACCACGAACATCAAACACCTCATATCTTCTGACATATAGATATGAAGGGGGCAATAAAAGTTCAATTTCTTGGCAGAAATCAGTAGCTGTAAGCACATGCAATTTACTTTGTACTCAAATTTGATCAGATGTTACATTTGTATAGATAAGATAATGCTGTCTACAAAGCAGACTACATAGTCATACTATAACAATAAAATCAAGCACATCATATTTTCTGAAATAAATATATGAAGGGGGCAATGAAAGTTCAGATTCTAGGAAAATATCATTAGTAGCCCCTGGGAGGAGGATATAGCAGGTTCAACCATTTATCCTCTTACCGGCTGGCTTTAAACTTTA
The DNA here is from genome assembly GCA_035222895.1 of Strongylocentrotus droebachiensis. NCBI lineage: Eukaryota > Metazoa > Echinodermata > Echinoidea > Camarodonta > Strongylocentrotidae > Strongylocentrotus > Strongylocentrotus droebachiensis. The sequence continues at coordinate 192,814 of JAVYIG010001766.1, forward strand.
TTCAACCTCTGCATCAGCTTGCAGATGTGAATGCATGGTCGTTCAACATTAAACCAAGAAATATATCTTTTTAAAACAAACTTATAGTTTTGTTATGGTTTTAGTATAATATTTAAAAGATAGTGCAGAAGTTTCATGTTAGATTCATTTTCACTTGAAGAACTTTATAAAAGGCTTTTGTGTAGAGGTGTCGTGGTCTGAAAAGTGTTTTCAATTTCCTACACACATCTCAATTTATATCATTTCCATGTGTTTAATACCCTTTTTTTCCTTCTAGAAAACTGAGAGGATAATTAATTGAGCATCATCTTTCCTCCATCAGACATGAACCCCTCAAAATGTCAAATATTCCATAGCTCCCAGCTATCCATCCATTCATCATTATGTATCAGTCTGGAATGAAATATGCTGACAACTGGTCTTGAAGTGCGCGGTTCTCTTGACCAAAAAATAAATAAATAAACAACAGAAAGCGATCAGACATTAGGGAGGAAAATGGTAATCAAAGTCGTTTTTATGCTGAAGCTTTTGCAACGCTCTTCAAAATGCAGGGAACACTGAAAACGAGAGCCTTGCATTTTGCGACGGAGCGTGTGTTAGGGTGTAGAGAGAGGGAAGAGAGAATGATCATTCATGTATTTTTCATGGCTTGGTGAAATTTAGATGAATCTTTTGGGGTGTGAGAAGTGTCTATGTCCATGAATACTGCAATATGATGGAGCGCGGCGGTTGCATGAAGACAGAAAGGACATTTGTGAGCCTTCCCTTGGATTTATGTCCACGCTGTTCACATTCAGCCAAGGAACATAAAGACAACGAAGAATCCTGAGTGTTTCCAAGAATTTATATCCAGTCGGGCAAAAGAACATGAATCATGAATCGATCATAGTGTAAAAGAATATTTTCATTGCATTATGTGCAATCTCACTCTGTTCATATTCAGCCAAAGAAGATGATATTATCTAGCATAATCTGAATGACACTTCATAGTATCATATGAAGACGAAGGGAGTCAGAGACTTTCCTTGGATATATGTCCTCTCCGTTGACATTCAGCGAAAGAATATGAATTATCTAGCATACGGTGAATGAGTGTTTCCAAGGAATTATGTGCACTCTGTTCTCCTTCACTCAAATAATATGATTTATCTAGCAAACTAGCAAAGAGTGATTTGTTGCTTGAAGATGATATGAAAATGTGAGCATTTTCAAGGCATTATGTATACTTTGTTCACATTCACCCAAAGAACATGGTTAACAAAGTGGAGTGGGAATGATCCTTTTAATATGTAATATACAGGACAGTTTGTCTAGTGAAGGCCAAAAGCTGTTTTAATATTCTAATTAAAGAGCCCATAGTCATGCAGTGCCCTTAGAAGGTAGAAATGTTTTTAGTTTGAAGAAGAAAACAGTGTCAACGAGAACCAGAAAGTGAGGAGGAGGGTGAGGAGGGGGAGGGGGAGGATGATGAGGAGGAGGGTGTGGAGGGGGAGGGGGAGGATGATGAGGAGGATGATGAGGAGGAGGGTGTGGAGGAGGAAGATGAGGAAGAGAAGGAGAAGAAGAAGGAAGAGAGGGAGAGAGAGATAGCCCATCTCTTGTAATGATTGCCCTTAGAATGTAGAAATGTTTTTTTTAGTTTGAAGAAGAAAACAATGTCAACAAGAACCAGAAAGTGAAGAGAAGGAGAAGAAGGAGGAAGAGGGTGGGGAGGAGGAAGATGAGGAAGAGGAGGAGGAAGAAGATGAGGAAGAGAAGGAGGAAGAGAAGGAGGAAGAGGAGGAGGAGAAGAAGAAGGAGGAAGAGAGGAGGTAGATGAGGAAGAGCAGAAGAAGGAGGAAGAGGAGGAGGAGGAAGAGGAGGAAAGGAAAAATAAGAGGAAGAGAGAGATAGATACCCCATCTCTTTAATGATTGCCAAATCATTGAAAACAAACCCTATCTGTGTCAAGTGTTCTTCACGTTCTCGTTCTTTTTCTTGTAAAAAGACAAGATTTGCATGAAGTGCGCTGGGCAAGCTTCTTTCGAGTAAGGATGACCTAAAGACTGGGTATCCCCTGCACCTCCCCCCCCCCCCCCTCACCTCCAGCCATCCTCATCTCCTACTAAGATGAGAGGATGGAGAGGGAAGGAGGTTGTGAGGCAGGGAGATATGGAAGGGGAGAGTTATTGATAGAGAGAGAGAGGGAACAAAACAATGAATAATGAAACAGAAGAATATCAAATGTAGATGAGAATCATGAGAAAGACTTATTGATACAAAACTATTATTATTATTGGATGGAAGATGGATGATAGGACAAAGAGAGTTGATGAGATAAGGCAGTTAGAGTTATCTTTTGGTGAAATCTTCTTTTAGGAGCTAGAAGGGCATTCTGTGTTTCAGGTTTCAAATGAAACGGTTTAACTCCCTTTTGGCTCTGAGGTGATGGTATGGTTGTATAATGGTTTATTGTTTTTTTTAAATGTTTATGAAGAAGAGAGAGAGAACATCGGGTACCAATAGGGAGAGAGAGAGAATAATGGAGAGCAATAGAATTTTAAGAGAGAGAGATAGATTAAATGTATGAGGGTCGGTCGTAAGGAGGATGGGGAAAATGAGAGGAAAATAGTGAAAACTTTGCCCGCCTCTCGGCATAGGCTATTCTTAGAATATAAGAAGAACAGTGCCAATGGATTCAGATTTATACAGCCATTGAGTTGAAGTAAAGGGTTTGGGGCATGTCGGCGGAGTTTACGTTTCAAGAAACGAAGAAACGTTAGGATGGATGGAGAGCGTGGCGCGTCGCTGGGTGTTGTGTTTGCCAGCTGCCCTCTTAACCTGCCGCAATTCAAGTCCAAGAGAAGGGGATTATTCACCAGAAATCCACGATGAATTATAAACAGTGATGGGTCTTATGTGTGCAACAGAATCAATGTCACGGTTGATCAACGGCCCAGTTCAGACTTCAATGGATGATGGGGCTAATCTGGGTTAGACCTTGGTCGCACCACAAGACTGACCCTAGACCAAACCTGACCCCACACCCCAAAATTGTCAAAAATTGAAATTCATATCTTCAGAATCATATTCCAAGCATAACAAATCGATTGAACCACCTTAAAAAAAATGGATATTGGATGTCAGTTTATGTAGTAAAAGCACTACCCTTGGTTCTAGTTACCAAAATATTTACAATAATATCAGGGTACAGATACAATTTCTCATGTGAGAAAGTAAGGTTTGGAGAGAGAAACAGAGGTATGTTACATGATAAGAAAAAAAATGCACATTCTAAAAGTAATGCTATCGTTCCTCTTGAGCCGCGTTCATATTTCTTGCAGATTCTTGAATTTTGTATGTTGTGAATGATCCCATTTATGTGGTGGACATCATATTTTGATCTCATGAAAGTGTACTTCAACTCAAGTCTACATCATCAGTTTGGAGCCAAAAGGCATCAACTCATATACTTTAACTGAGAGTTTGAATGCCCTTCTTGACAGATTATAAATTCTTAGTTGTCTGTACCAACTTTCAATCCAGTCATTACACAAGTGTTAAAAAATAAACAAGTTAACCAAATTTGTGTTTGCTTGATCACTTTTGCTGGGCAAACGACAAGATAATAAGAGTAGAAGCAGTTGAGAGATCATTTTGGTTTCGCAACACTTTCTGAAGTTAACCCCTTGCCTGCACGGACCGGGTGGTCCCTGTAGAAAGCCTATGGGAATAAGAGAACTCAGTGGTCAACAGGGTTAACCAAAGGGTGCTGTTAACATTGCAGGATTTAAATGCAGAGTTTGAATCATGTCTGCCAAATGTGAATGCAATCGACAGGCTGGCCTGTCCATGTTACCCAGTACCCATGCCGTGAGATGGGGTTTCTCTTGCGAAAACACCCCCCTCTTCTACACCTCGAACACTGTTTCGCAAGCCGTTGCGGAATAAATGGATACCAAGGAATGACCTGTGGTTCATGTTTGTGGAATTATTTTACATGCTCCTGTGTAAGCTATGCTGAAAGTTGTTTTTGCTTCTTTCATCCCTATTCTCCTCTTTCCGTAGTTATAACAAAACTGTTTTTCCTTCGCCTTTCGAAAGAAAGAAGAATTTGCAACGTTTTCTCAGATCTTGTTTGGTTACTTGCTCTCAGGCTCAGATGTTGCGAAGAATTTCTCCTGTTTTTGGATGTCTTCAAGTTACCATGAAGTTCATTGTCATGCCTTTTTAATACTTCTATTCTTATCCTTTATGTTAGTTGAGTAGCTTTTCATTCTAATGTTTTGGAAGTTTTTATTTGTTTATTTGAATTTCCTTTATAGTAAACATTTGGAATACAGTAATTTAGTCAAAGATCACCTGCTGTCAGCAGGAACATCACCACTACCACCACCACCACCACCACCACCATCATTATCATTTGTATCATTATCACACTTGTTACCTCTATCATCATGATTAACATCATGTTTACGGTCCCTGACTGTCATTACCATCGGTATCATCGTCTTATCATCATCATCCTCATCTTCATTCTCATCCTCATCTTTGTCATTACCACCACTCTCTTCATCACCATCATCATTATCATCACCATTCTCATCACCATCATTATCACCATCACCACCACCACCACCACCACCACCACCATCATCACCATCATCCTCACCACCATCACCATCACCACCAGCACCATCATTATCACCACCACCACCACCATCATCAACACCACCACCACCATCACGATCACCATCACGATCACCATCACGATCACCATCACCATCATCACCATCATCACCATCATCACCATCATCACCATCATCATCATCACCACCACCACCATCACCACCATCACCACCATCACCATCACCATCACCATCACCACCATCACCATCACCAGAATCACCATCACCATCACTACTGCCTTGCACACTATCATGATGGCATCATGTACAAGACTACCACCACAATCACCATCATTCATCACCACCACCACCATCATCATCATCACCACCAACACCACCACTACCACCACCACCACCACCACCGTCATCAACACCTTTACCATCATCATCATCATCACTATCAACACTTTCCCATCTTCTCTCTATCCATCCTCCCATACCCAGACTATAATTCTTTCCGCATCTATTCCCTGCACCATCTCATACTAAACCAATAACTGGTTCTGACCTCGTAGTTCAAAGCAGCAGAATTATTTTACATCTCATCCATGTGATGCCATGGGAGTTTTGTTTTCAAGACCTTAATACACCCAGCGTGAGAGCAGGTTTCAAGACATCAGATATCTCGCCCAACTCCGGGAACTATCACAGGTCTATATGACTACATATAGCAAGACCACTACCAAAAATGGGGTCATGTTTTAACACCGTTGATTTTACTTCTTTTGAGCAAAGTTTGAGAGAGTCAACAAATTGAGATGAGACCTATTACAGATGAATTCTGCTCTAAGATGAGTGTGGAGCTTGATTAATCAAGAGCTTTTTGGATCCCAACTTTTTCTTTTATCCCAAATTGTCTTCCGTAAATGACTAGAACCTGTATAATAGAGTTATTTGATTATTGCTTTCTTTCTGTCTGTCTCTGTCTCTGTCTCTCTCTCTTTCTCAGATATAATTAGCCTTCCCAGTAAATTAGAAAGATTCAAAAAAGGATAGATAATCAGTGATTATAAATGTGTTGCGTGTTTGACAGACAAATTTAGCAGAAGAATTCCTAAAAATAATTTGGTGTATTTACATATTTTTTTCCCTTCTTCTATATGTACAGCATGCAACAAATGCATGCACATGATGCTACTGTGTAATCATACCTGGGTTCAAACAATCCTTTTTATTGTAAATTAGAAAGGAGTACAGACTAATCTCCCTTAAAAATCTCTGGAATTATGGAAAGCTAGTCCGTTATTATGACAACTGTCTAGCAGCCGGCATTATCTTGTGTTGCCATGACGACAGGGTACTCCTCTTCTTCGCTCCAACATGAATGATGCATTTGGGAGGAAACCCCTGGTAATATATGTATAGGTACAGAGAGAGGAAAGAGGGCTTAGAGGATTTGTATTAGATGAAAAAAAGGGATGCGCTCATGCTAAGGGATGCATGCCAATAGATGAGGGGAAGGGGGGGGGGGGTCATTGCAAAACCCAAAGTGGGCCATCTGTTCCGACATGTTAACTTCGCACCGTCCTCGACATTTCCCGCAAATTTGTAGCACCAATTTTCCTTGTCAAGCAGCGGGGCGGGTTAAAATCTAACCATCCCTAGAACGAATGGTCCATGATCAGGGGGGTGTTTCACAAAGATTAATATCGACTTTAAGTTGGACTTAACTATGGCAGGCTATTCATGCCACTGGTTGCTCTCACTATTGGTCTCTCAATTACGATCTTTAGATAATATTTTTCCCTTCAATAATGAACTATCAAAAATTGTAGATTTGTGACCACGATTTGTACGTCGCTTCAGAGACCAATGCCAGTAAATGGTGAGAGCAAACAGTGGCATGAAACTGCCTGCCATAGTTTAGTCCAACTTCAGTTGATCTTAGTCTTTGTGAAACAGTCCCCTGGACCCAGCAGTATCTCAGCGTTTGGAGGTCTCCCATCAGCCAGCCAAAATGCCAGTTACAATGCAATTGACCTCCTTGACCTCTTGCACTTTCTCCCAAGTTCATACATGCTAGTCTACCATCCAAGATGCAAGATGTTTTTCTCCCTATTGTCTTAGAGGCTGCAGTAGTCAGACAGTATTTCTTCATCCCAGAATCATATTTTTGAAACATGGATCGTTTAAGCAAAGAACTTAACTAAAGACATTACTATTTCAGATTCCTTACAATTAGTCACTGCTTTTTTTGTCTTTCCCAGTTAGAATCATGAACTGACATTTTTGGTAGTTTTTCAGTCTCATCAGCGCCTTTGATTAGGCAACTATATGTAGATATTGGCGCTTTATAAATTCCTGGATTGGATTGGATCTCCTCGTCCCAGAATCTTATTTTTGAAAATGGATCGTTTTAAAACATGGTTGATTGCCTGCATGTAATGTATTGTTTCAAAGGTCATGAAAACAAGTGTGAGATTGATAATGTTAATTTTGCAGAAAAAGGTGCATTTGGGATAAAAAAATTGTCCGAAGAACGCTTTCTGGAATTGAATAAAAGCAACTGAGTTCTGAATTGTTTGAATAATGCTATAACACTGAGATGTCTTTAACATCAAACTCCATGTTAATTATAACATACTGTGTAGGGTCTGTACTGTTGTACAGTTTAGACTAACACCTACAGTATGTAGTTGCTAAAAAAAATCTTCTTCATCAATTACTATGGATAAAAGAAATAAAAAATAGTTGGCATAATCCCTGTGTGATAAAAAATACTTCAGTGTTTTCTCTATGAACTTTTTTCCTTATAAAGGTATGTTTTGTGAACAATCAGAGATGTTTTATTTTGTTTATAAGAACACATCTAAATCTATAATTTTTCAAGAGAAATAAATCAATCAATCAAGATTCCAAGTCAATATCTGTTTAATTCTACACGTAGTAATTTTTAAGCCGGCCGTGAATTTTAGCAGCACACCTGTAAACATTTCTGAATAACTGAACTGTGTGGGGGTCATATAAACCAACCAAGCATAGGATCGTACAGAACTTTCACACCTCACCAACCCGACACAGTCCGGATTATAATCCCACCCCAGCAACCCACTCCAGAGTATAGACCTCTCCAAATACTTTCCCAGTAAATAATCTCAAATTACTTGCCAAAATTCATTAAATTGGTATTTTCCTTTCCTCTCTATTCCCCATACATATCCATTCAGTGGCTTTAGACTTGACCTCAATCTAACCCTAGCCGAGCTTTTGTTGTAGAGGTTGGTGGAGAGATGAAGGGACATTGTTCCGTAGTCCCCTTTCTAACCTCCTCTTTTGATGTCTTTTGCTGTTTGTTGGCTCGATGAAAACATAATGCCTAGTCAGATTCTCACATTAAACCATCACAGTTAGTCTACGTATGCAGACATGTTGTAGATAACAGAGTCTTTTCATTTGATGTACAAACTTGAATTTGCCATTTAATCACTTCATCTTTTACGCTAACTCAATGAGATTAAAACGAAAACAAAAGTTGCCATTGGAGGTGCTATTTGATGTACAATTTGATGCACACATTTTGTTTCCCTTCAAATGTTATTTTAACTCATTCTTGAAGTTAAAAAAAATATGATAGCAGATATTGTCATGATATATTAACTCTTTAGCAATGTCAACATCTTTGTGCATCAGCTATTGAAATGTATAAGTTTTATGAAGATACATTCATTACATAAGTTTATGCATGGACCTACAACTACTAGGTTGTTGGTCTGTGGTTTAGGCCTATAGGCACTTGTTTATAAGAGGCTTTTTTTTTTAAGGTATTGACATTGAGGATAGTAAACATTATTATGTTTTCAAACGATAAATGTAAACTTTAAACTTGCTGTTGTCTTTAAATGCTTATGCTGTAGGAATAGAATGAATTATTACCAGCAACCTACATCTTAATACAGTGAAACCTGTATAAAAAGACCACTCAAGGGAGCCAAGTTAATCATTTTTCTAGGCAAGTGATCTTTATGTACAGGTAACTTTTCCATGAAAATTGAGGTCAAGAAGGGAAAAAACAGATTTGACAGTCTTACATAATATGATCTTCTTTAGATATGAATGTAGGGCCTGGGGTTTAAGACTAGGCATGAAGTTGAGTTGAGTTGACAGCCATGGATGTATTTACTAAAAAGAATTGATTTCACGGGAGTGGGCTGTGAACTTTTGAACTGCTTTGAAAGCGCCAAGTTTAATTGTGGAGTAATTATTTATATGCAATATGGAATGAAACTGATGACAATTTTGTAGCAAAATGATTATGAATACTCAAATGATTTGAGGTGGGAAAATAATGTAATTTGGCCTTTATAAATTGGAATGACACTGCACATTAATATGATACAGATGTACAGTCGATGAAAAGGACCATTAAATCACAGTATCGATCAGAATTCATTTTTCCTTCAAATGACCTTCTATACCATTACTAAAATATCATTCTATTGGGCCCCCCTCCCTTGACTACCCCCACCACAACCAACCCTTTTTGTGAGAATTCATATAAATATATCTGGTTTTAATATGTATCACTATACCATTCAATGTATTTGACCTCCGTGCTCACTTCCGTGACCTTTGTAACGAGGGAGAGGTCAGCCTCATAGAAACATGGGTAGACCGCAATCAGACTAAAAGGCATGTTCCGATTCCCAAGATTGCCCAAGATTGCCTGGCCTGGCTCATTTAAAATGTGATAATGGTTTCTTCTTTCTCCATTTGTCAAAGGGACTGTGGCAAATCATGTACCGATATTTTTAGTGAGTGTATTGTAGGGGAAAGGGGCTGAATGCACTTGTATTTTACAATTGATGTATCGGCAATGGGAACTGCCTGACAGCTGCCAAATAAGACCATGTGAAAATTGAAGATAATTTTATATTATCAAGCTGCCTTTTTGTGATCTCTCTCCATTTCAAAAGCTGATCATGTCTCTCTATTTGTCTCTTTAGTGTCTAAGAGTTTAAATCTTCTGCACTATTTGCTTGCTTAATTTCTATCTCTCTTTCTTTTTTACCTTTTTCTGTCTTCCCTTTCTGTCTCTTTATCCATCTCTTTCTCCTCCCCCCCCCCCTCCATCCCTTCCCCCTCCCTCCCTTCCCCCTCCCTCCCTTCCTTCCCCTCCCCCTCTCTTCCTCTCTATCTTTCTCTCTCTATCTTTCTCTCTCTCTCTCTCTCCTTCCACTCCCTCCCTTTCCCTCTCTCTCTCTCTCTCTCTCTCTCTGCTCTATTCTCTGCTCAATTCTCTTGCCCCCCATCTTTCTCTACATCTTTCTCTTTCTCTCACGAGTCTTTTAGTCGTACTTTCTCTGTCTGATTACATTCATGAACTTTATCCAGGCAGTTTATATCCAACTATATAATACATGGCTATGATGCGAATGTTCTAAACACTGATGGCCCTGTCTCACATGACATCACATTAAGTATGTGGGACTGTCTGAAATAAATTGGAGGGAGAGACATGAACCGATATCAAGATGTTCCCTAGTTCGTCCCCCTGCTTCACTGCCGTGAAAGGTGTTGGGGGTCACGCGTACTTTCGTCTGGGATGAGTTTAGATGGAGACATTGATGGAAATGCCCCCAAGAGCCAGAGACAGCGGAATTTTTCCTCTCTAATTTCTTCCCTTTCCTTCTCCACTTCAATGCTGTCTGTTCTTTGTATCTCTAGTGGTCTTTGCTAGGCTCACCATGTAGTCTGTGAGTGCAGACTCTTTTCCTCTTCTATCCATCATCTCCTTCTCATTCTCTTCCTCATCCATCTTTCAGATAAGTTCATGTGTACTTTCAATCTCACCTCATCTTATGGATTAGATTAACCTTACCATGCCTTGTGTGATACTCAAGTGAGGTTAAGATCTTTTCCCCTTCTCTCCATCATCTCCTTTTCTTTGTCTTCCTCCTATTCTTTCTCTTCCTCCTCTTCTTTCTCTTCCTCCTCTTCTTTCTCTTCCTCCTCTTCTTTCTCTTCCTCCTCTTCTTTCTCTTCCTCCTCATCTATCCTCCAGACAAGTTCATGTGTACTTTTGATCTCACCTCACCTAGACTATACTAACCATGCCTCATGTGATACTCAAGTGAAGTTAAGATCTTCCCCTCTTCTTTCCATCATCTCCTTCTCTTTCTCTTCCTCATCCATCTTCTAGACAGGTTCATGTGCACTTTGCATAGTCTGCATCCACCAGACTCGCTTGTGAGCAAAATTGAGATTGATGTTGTGCTCAATTGGCCATAACATTATTGCAGAATTGTGATGAGAGTTATGTTTTATGTTAATCTGATGATTCAGACCATAATTTTGTGTTTGTGTTTGTTTGGTAATCATAATGTGTGTGTTGTTTCCAATACTAGCTCCTATATTTATACTGACAGGAGTCTGAATCTTTAGCCTTTAAAGGGTGGGAAATGTTATCCCAGCGGGTACATGGAGAGAAAGTGGATGAAGGAGAAATGTGATCAGATGGGAGACATGATAGAGTAGGTCCATGGTTAGAGAGAGAAGAGGGAGAGGGGGAGATAAGGGAGGAGATGCGGGTGGGAGGGGGGAGATGGGGAGGGAGAGGGAAGAAAAAGGGGAGATGGAGAGGGAGGAAGAAAGAGAGAGGGAGGAAGAAAGAGAGAGGGAGAGAAGAGAGAGAGAAAGAGAGAAAGAGATAGAGAATTAGAGATAGAGAGAGAGATGAAGGAGAAATGTGATGAGACGGGAGACATGATAGAGTAGGTCCATGGTTAGAGAGAGAAGAGGGAGAGGGGGAGATAAGGGAGGAGATGCGGGTGGGAGGGGGGAGATGGGGAGGGAGAGGGAAGAAAAAGGGGAGATGGAGAGGGAGGAAGAAAGAGAGAGGGAGGAAGAAAGAGAGAGGGAGGAAGAAAGAGAGAGGGAGAGAAGAGAGAGAGAGAAAGAGATAGAGAATTAGAGATAGAGAGAGAGATGAAGGAGAAATGTGATGAGACGGGAGACATGATAGAGTAGGTCCATGGTTAGAGAGAGAAGAGGGAGAGGGGGAGATAAGGGAGGAGATGCGGGTGGGAGGGGGGAGATGGGGAGGGAGAGGGAAGAAAAGGGGGAGATGGAGAGGGAGGAAGAAAGAGAGAGGGAGGAAGAAAGAGAGAGGGAGGAAGAAAGAGAGAGGGAGAGAAGAGAAAGAGATAGAGAGAGAGAGATGAAGGAGAAATGTGATGAGACGGGAGACATGATAGAGTAGGTCCATGGTTAGAGAGAGAAGAGGGAGAGGGGGAGATAAGGGAGGAGATGCGGGTGGGAGGGGGGAGATGGGGAGGGAGAGGGAAGAAAAAGGGGAGATGGAGAGGGAGGTAGAAAGAGAGAGAGAGAGAGAGAGAGAGAGAGAGAGAGAGAGAGAGAATAAGAGATAGAGAGAGAGAAAGGCAGAGAGATGGTGGTGGGAGAGGGGAGATAATCAGACAGAAAGACAGACAGGCAAAGAGACAGACAGGGGAAGAGAGACAGCGATAAAGCATAAGAGAATTGAAAGAGTGAAGATAAAGAGTTAAAGAAATTGCAAGGCAAAATTATTATTCCACACTGAGCAGTGAAGATAGTGAGAATGAATGGATAAAGTAACAGAGTGAAAGAGATATATATCAAAGAGATGGAATTACACTCTCTTCTTTATTCATGAGACGAAAGAAATATTAATAAAGAATAAGAAGAATTTACAATATGTTGTTTTTCTCCATCAATATGACGAGTAGGTGGTTTATAGTGGTTCCTAATCAGAAATCCATGTCATTTAGAATACCTTCCATCCAACAAAACCACATAGATTTATCATCCTTTTCCTTTTCAAGTGACGGCTTCTTCGCCTCAAATAAGTCCATTATTCTCGGGCTTTTCCCGAAATAGCCAAAGCGGAGACATGAAATGCTCGTTTTCTGCCCTGCGCAAAGCCGCATCCAGGGCCTGTGTACCCTTTGAAAAAGAGATAAAACAATTCACAAGATGGATACATGCTTCTCCTCATGAAACATCTTTCACACTTCATGCGATAGACCACCTAAAATGGACATACATGCTGCGGCATAATAAAAATGTACTCTTTGAAGAAGTGATTAAAAAAAATCTCAAGATGGATACATGCTTTCTCCTCATGAAGCCTCTTTCACACTTGATAGAATAGACCACCTAAAAAGGACAAAATGCTGCGGCATAATAATAGTGCACCATTTGAAGAAGATATTAAAAAAATATTCACAAGATGGATACATGCTTTCTTCTCATCATGAAGCCTCTTTCACACTTTATCCGATAGACCGCCTACAAAGGACAAATATGCTGCGGCATAGTAAAAAAGTACCCTTCGAAGAAGAGATTTTTTTAAATTCATAAGATGGATGCATGCTCTTCATCATGAAGCCTCTTTAACATTTGATGCGATAGACCCCCTAAAAAGGACAAATATGCTGCAGCTTAATAAAAATGTACCCTTTCAAGAAGAGATAAAAATATGCACAAGATGGATACATGCTTTCTCCTCATGAAGCCTCTTTCACACTTTATCCGATAGACTGCCAAAAAAGGACAAAAATGTTGCGGCATAATACAAATATTTGATAAAGAGTGATAAAGATAATCATATTATTTGAGTTATATATGAAGTGCCTTTGCAGTTGCAAGTGAGATGAAGAAATGTAAAGCATGCTACACTCTCCCTCTCTGTCTGTCTTTCTGTCTCTATCTTTCTGTCTGCCTGTCTCTCTTTCTGTCTGCCTGTCTCTCTTTCTGTCTGCCTCTCACTTACTTTCTCTCTCTGTCTCAGTCTCTGTCTCTCCCTCTCTGTTTTTATGTCTCATCACTGTCTCTCCTACCCATTATATTTTAAATGGAATAAATTTCTTAAAGTTTCTTTATTTTGCTGCTGCTTTTTTTCTTCTTCCGGGCGGTATTGTGTGTGAGTGAGTCTCGAGTGTCTGATCATCTATTCATGATTGTAGTGAGTGAAACATTTGTGTAGGCAGGCGGCCATCATAGCCCCCGGGGGAATCGCAGACATTAGCAAATGCAAAGAAACCATTATCATTTACAGCTTTCTTTTATCCCTCTTATGGCCTGTTATAAGCCTTCCGCGGGGAATGCAAGTGGCATCCGGGCGTCGTGGCGTCATGGTTTTGCGTCAGCGACTTGCGGAGAGAAAGCAGGAAAATTACATCCCTGCTCCCACAGTGTTTTATACTATTCCCATGTTTCTCTTACTCTAACTTCTCTCTGTCTCTGTCCATCTACCTCTCTCTCTTTCGCTCTCTCTCTCTCTCTCCCTCTCTCTCCCTCCCTCCCTCTCTCTCCCTCCCTCTCTCTCCCTCCCTCCCTCTCTCTCTCCTCCCTCTCTCTCTCCATCTCTTCCTCTCTATCCTTCTCTCTCTATGGTCTTATGTCTCCTCACCCCCTCTCCGTCTCTCTGCATGTCTCTCCTACCCATTTCAATTTATATTTTTAAAAAATCTTATACTTTCTTTGTGTGGTACACTAAGAATTTGACCGCAGCACAGTGGAGTGCTTGCCCGACGTTCTATCTTGCAGCCTTTCTTTTTTTATTCTTTATCTTCTGATGGATATGGCATAGCATTTTTGCATTGCTAAGTGACCACTTCTCATGTTGAATGGTATCTCATATCAATAAAAAATGTTTTTACTCCATTTTGCAGGCTCAGAATAGTGTATTGTATGCAGTAGAAAAAAAATTATGATTTAAGAACTCCCCACAAGATATAGGAACTGGGAACAACAATTCTTTTAAAAAATGAAATCAATACTAAACAACACTTTTCCCTCAAATTGGTTTGGGACTGATTTTGTACACAAAAGCAATTTGTCCAATAGATTTTGTAAATCAAATGATTGATATGCACCTTTTTAGTGCTTAGTAAATGTATGTAATAATATATATCTGTAAAGCGCTTTCAGAGGGCCTGCGGTCCTGAAAAGGGCTATATAAGAACGAGCTATTATTAGTATGTGTGATGTTTTATGATACATTCGGGCTGTTATACCACTCTGTTCTAGGTGCCTGCAAAATGAAATTCAAATCCATTTCAGGTGGGTTGAGCAGTGCTATCATTACCAATAGGTACACCTGCCTACCAGGTTCGAAACCAAGTCATTGTGCTGGTGCCCGTTGGTACATCAATATTCCTTGCTACCAAGTCCCTTTTTTAGCAGTCATGTAAAGCAAAGCAAAACAAACCAAGTCCCTCAGAGAGGACTTAAAACCATAGGTTTCCTTTTTGCTCACTCACTCACAAGCATGCACATGCTTTTTAGCAGTCAGGTAAAGCAAAATAAACCAAGTCCCTCAGAGAGAATTTAAAACCATAGGTCTCCTGCTTGCTTACTCACAAGCATGCACCTGCTTTTTTTAGCAGTCAGGTAAAACAAAACAAATAAACCAACCAATAATGAATGATATCAGGTGTCAGGTGACTCTTTTATGACCATGAATGACTAGTCTTTGAAGGAAAAGGATAGTACAAGTATTCATGACCTCCTCAATGATTCTGAATGAGTCTTAATGATGTAGACTGACTACATTAGTTTGGTTTGTTGCAGGTGGTTTTATCTATGATTTGTATTAAAGGAAAAGACCAATTTTGGAAACGCCTCCATTTCAAAAAATGGAAGCTCTTATTACCAATCATGTGAAAGAATATGTTTTGACTAATACGTGATGATACAAATTTTGCTGGGAAACTGCCTAATCGATATATTTGGTAAATTATTATATCTATCTGGACTCGATAGATATAGGGTAGTCCCATGTACATGTTTCTGTGTACAGTGCTTGTAACTTTACCAAGACTGGGACAAATTTATTATCATTTTGATGATTCCAAAACCTTGCAGTACACACCAATATTTATATGCTAGATGATCAACCTTTTCTGATCGATTCCTCAACGTTTCTTTCACAATGCAATCGCATGACCAGAACTGGTCTTTACCTTTAAAGATTGTGTGAAAATTGGTTTAAAAAAGGAATATCAATAGGCATATAATTGGGCATAAGGATAATTAGGTATCATGTGAGTGGTATCGATCAGAAGCTGCGTTTCATCAGACAGTTAGTCGTGGGATTGGTTTGGAAAGCTCCCTCTATTGTTCTCTCTCTGGATAGGTTTCATTCCTGTCCGCTCTGGTTAGTAAACATAAAGCCGTTCAGATTCTAGTCTCAATCGCGCAAACTCAATTCAGTCATTTTCTGGTCACTATCAAATGTTTAAGTCTAATTTGAGATTACCAACTTCTTCATTTGTAAAGTCGAAACATCTATCTAAGAGACCTCTATGTTAGCCTACGGTTGGATTGATTTCATTTTTTGTTTAATTTGTGTCACTCAAACATTGGTTTACAGAAATTATAGCTGGAGTCTGTTTTGATAGACTAATTATACCCTAAAGTGCATTTGCCCTCAATCAATAGTACCAATGGCTCATTATGTAATGTGGTATAAACCCAAGCACCACAGACAGTCTGTAGGCTATATATTCAGACTCTTGTCATGCTGTCTTTTGTGAAATCGGACTGATTAATGGGCAGATTTGAAGGAGTTTAATGCACCATGTAGTCATAAACTGTTTAAAAAAAGCTGTATTGCCATGTTTAAGTATTCTTTGGATTCCTGTGAGGTTTTGCGTGATGAAACGGAGCTACGCTTAAAGAGTTTGGTGCTTAGACTACCATTAGGGCTGTTCCAACCGAAAAGGCAGAAGTGCTAATACGCATGGATTATAAACTATCAAAGCTGGCTTCTTTTAGAAAGCGCAGAGACGAGACTGAATGGGCGGGCGATGAATAGCCGAAGAATTGTTCCCTTTTATAACTGTCGTCCCTCAAAAGGGCTCTCCACTCCTCTCCCCCTCTGCGTGAACCCTGTAAAGTACTAGGTGTTTAGGCGTGAGCATCAATCCGTGCCGCAACAAGGCTGTCCTTTTGACGATCCGATCTTCTCTTGTAATTGATACAGCGCACAAAACCATGCCCGATTCAGTACACTTCCCTCCGATCTAACCTCAACGCAGGCGCCAATACGATTTTATCGCCACCACCACCACCACCCTACCTTAGGAAACATCTAGTCTTGCTTAACGACACCAACAACAGGGTGGACGAAGGAGGGTACACTTTAGAGATAAGGACCAGACAGTCGTGTCGATAGCATATTAATCGTGAATCGTCCATGTTGATCAGCTGTGTTACACCATGCTGTGTGTTGACTGTTGACAACCTGTCACCGATCCTGATAAGATAGGCTGCTAGTCGCCTACAACCTGGTACATCCAGTCACCTGAACTTTTGTGGTCTAAACATCCAGGGATCACCTAGTAGTTTCATCAGAGTCTGGAGGTTGTTGTGTAACCCCCTCTCTTGATCTTACTCACCGTTTGTGACTTTTTTACCCTGTTGTTTGGATCGCCTTATGAGGATATAATGGATTATTACATGGAATGTGATCACTGTGATGGTATGTTCTATTATATCCTATGTTTCGTTAAACGAATCCTGGATTTTGTCATTCCTATATAGGAATACGAGAGCAACTTGTTTCCTGTTGGTAATTGGTTCAGGCTAAAACAAATTGTTTGTGAGATTTTTCTTTGATTTTTCTTTTGGGAGGGGGGGGGGGGGTGGTGGTGGTGGTGGTGGTAAATACCGTAAATACCAGGATATCTGATACTAACAAGTCTCAATTGCTGCAAACATATTTTCTCTCATCAAGTGAATTATTCAACAATGAGAGGTGGAAACATAATTAAAATCCTAGGCCAGAATGTAAATTGCCTTATGAATGCAGCACATGAATAATAAATGCACATCAGTTTTTGCAAGGGTTGGAACCATTATACCTCTGTGTATTGATTATACAGTGCATTTGCACCCAGACAGATATAATTGATAGCTTCGATGTGGCATTCCTTTTGGTCTTTTAAACTTAAATTCATTGCAATATCATGACATAACGCGAAATTATCTGGCACAAATATCTGGTAATACTGGCAGAGCAGTGTGAAAGATAACTCCATAAAAATTAATCAACACATTAAAAGTATGTGCAATGCTGTTTTAATCAATGCACATAGAAAAAAAGCCAAAGTAATGGAATGTAATTATATTGCCTTTTCCGCTTATACTTGTCAATTCATCACTCACTTCTCAAATAATTTAACTTTATTTTAAAAATGAATTTCTTCACTAAAATGTATTTAAACTAGAAAATAATGCTCTCCCAACTCCCAAAAAAGAATTTATTTTGTTATTTTGCTTAGGATTGTTGTTCAAGTTTTTACAAACTATTCAGATGTTTGCATTTTTCAAAAATATTCTTGCAGTTCTAAGGATCTTTGTATAGGCTAGTCATTGTTGGTAACGGTTCATTAATTCATTTACACCAGGATTTTCATGACTAATGTGCATATTTGATGGCTTTTGTCATGTGATAAGTGCAGAATTCTGGATGAATTGTTGTAAATTTGTTCAGTCAGTCATGTTAATGGGGACTTGTGCACAGTCGAGTTGACTTTATGAGAGCTACAAAGCACGCACCTGCAATTGTATACAGGAATGATACCAGTATGTGCTCACTTTTTTTTGTTATGAATATTGCATGTATGTGGTGGCAAACATGCAATGCAAATTGAATGGCAAGTTTTCTATAGTGTGGTATTTTTCAGTATTTCCCCCTTTTTTCATTTTGTTGCTATGACGCTATCTGCAAATCTCCTCTTCATTAGGAGCTATCTATTTAAATAATGATGGTAATGCCGTTCTATTTACC
This sequence comes from Strongylocentrotus droebachiensis, assembly GCA_035222895.1. Classification (NCBI taxonomy): domain Eukaryota; kingdom Metazoa; phylum Echinodermata; class Echinoidea; order Camarodonta; family Strongylocentrotidae; genus Strongylocentrotus; species Strongylocentrotus droebachiensis. The sequence goes on from JAVYIG010001766.1 coordinate 211,258, forward strand.
ACATACTTTATTTTAATAATGATAATATTGTCAATGAATATGATATTAATAATAATAATAATAATAATTACTATAAATAGTAATGAAGACAATAATAATAATAATAATAATAATATTAATGATGGCATTAATAATAATAATAATAATAACAATAAGGATAACAGTAGTCACATCTTTATAGCCCTGAATAGACCATGCTTTGATTCTACGCACTTTACATCGTAACTATTTTTACCCTGGTCATTGGTTTGAATTACAAATCGACACATGATAGTGCACAGTCGCTCCGCTCCTCATCTTTTTTTCTAGGTGCTATTAAAAAGGCAGCCATTTTGAGCTCACATTGCATTTCAAGAAATAAAGTTAATCCTGCCTGGTACCAGCAAGAGACGAATCTTATTCGGTAGTAAAATGTAACGTAGCGTAAAGACGCACCCGGAACGAAAAAAGTGCATAATACACCTGTAGTTACTCATGTCGGTTATTTAAAGTTCTTTTATGACATATCTGAATGAAAGTTTTGCTAGCACTAAGCCTCATTGTGATGGTATATGCAATTACAAGCTCCCTATCCTAATGATGTGGTTCTACAATGTTCCTCAGTGTGATAAAATTATGATTTTTTAACAAATATGCATTTTGAGTTCCGGACACCTCTTTACGTTCCACCACGTTTCGCTAAGCTACCATTTAGACTATAAAACTAATTTACTTGTTGTATAGCAGTATAAAGAAATTGTTAATCTAAAGGGAGGGGGGGGGGGGGGTCTCTACGCATTACTTTCTTAACCTGAGTCAAGAGAGTCAATTTGTTCAGTCAGCTCTCGATAGTATGATATTCAAATATCTCCATCAGTTATTTCTTATAGACTAAGTACTTACCACATCATTCTAGAATTGCATATGTAGCAATTTTTTGTTCCTTACAAAATTTCTATCACTTTAGTTTCCACATATTCTTTTTTTTCCTTTTTAAAGTTTCCTCAACAGTTTTTTATTTCCCTCATTTATTTTCTGACACATTTGTTGTTGTAGAGAAAAAAATAAACCAAACATTGAAGTGCTGCGTTCAGAGTTTTAAAGCATTGGTGCATAACAAACTAATAGCCTGATTTCAATGATCGCATGGCTGCTTGTGAAAGGACTTACTTTGCTAATATGGCATTAATGGTACCAGTCTTAATGAAATCTCCTCGAATAAACAAGCTACTCAACATTTTTCTCTTTTTAATTTTAAATTTTAAATATTCAAATATCTCCATCAAAGTACTAAGCTTACCACATCATTCTAGAATTGCACATTTAGAAAGAAAAACATTTCATTACAAGGTTTCTATCACTTGAGTTTTCCTAATTTCTTTTTCTTCTCCTCTTTTACTTTGACAAGTTTTTTTCTTCCTCTTTTCCTTCTTAGACACTTTTTTTGTTAAGAATGACAGAACATACCACATTACACTGCTGCGTTCAGAGTTTTAATCTTTGGTGCATTACAAACTAATAGCCTGTTTTCAATGATCGCTTGGCTACTTGTGAAAGGAGTCACTCTGTCTGATAATGGTACCAGTCTTAATGAAACCTCCTTGAATGAACAAGCTACTCAACATTTTTCTCTGTCTCTTCTCTCTCTTCTGTCTCTTTTTGTATTCATCATATTAAAGGTACAGGTGCAAGTAATATACCAGTAAATATGTTACTTTTTGTTAGATGGAGCTCTTTAATTTTTATTAAATTTACAAACAAGGTTTTCAGCCTTCCATGGATATCTTAAAAAATCTTGATAATGAGTTTCCCTCTTTCAGCCTTGGGAAAACCATAACTTCTTTATTAACAGAGATTTTCTCATATTTTTCTCTTCTACAATGTATGATGTTGCTTTTAATCAAAGCAACATACTGCTGTTTTTAATCGAAGCAACATACTGCTGTTTTTGTTCATTCTTTCTTTGTGTTTGCAATTGCAGAAATGTTGTGATATAATGTGGAAATTAGAAGGGTAATGCTGTACCAGCTGTCTATACAAAATCTTCATGAAAAATACAGGTGGAATTAACAGTGCATTTGTGTACTTTTACAGGCCCTCCCTTATCCCTTTCAAGCCAAACCTTACTATTGATATGGAATAATGAGAGGGGCTGTTTATTATAAATTTGTTATATCATGATGGCTATCTAATATTACAATACAATACAATAAAGTAATTTCTATAGCGCTCTTACAAACTAACTGTTGTTTCACAGCGCTTTACATAAAAAGTTATCAAAGAATCTATTGTTGATCATGGTCAAAGAGGAGAGTTTTTAGACATTTTCGGAAGACATCCAGCGAAGGTGCTAATCGGATAAAACGTGGAAGCTCATTCCATGAGTCGAGGAGCACATGCAAGGAAAGCATTGTCGCCAGCTTTGGTGTATTAAAAAAGAATTCTTATAAAATTGCTTTTAGATTATTTTTGTCTATTGAGAGCCAAATATTCAAGAGTACATAAGGTTAACGCCCTTTTGGCTCCCCACAAATCATTTGTAATATAACTGATTTTTTTTTGTTTTTTTTGGGGGGTTAATAGGTAGTACTTTTAAGTCATGGTATATGGTATCAGTGAGTGGCGTAGCTTGAGAGTGGGGAGGGGGAGGCATGTGCCCTTAATCCGGTGGTGAAAAGAAGAAATAAAGAGGATGAAAGAGTGAACAAGCACTGTAAAAAAAAAAAAAAAAAAAAAAAATACAACCCCCTTCCACATCCTCTGCTGTCTGTCGAAGGCCACATCCTTTCTCATTCCATCCTACTTGAATGATCCCGCTTCTTGGCTGGGCTAGGTCTCTATATCACTGGAATCAAGTGCTTGATCTCATGGAGTCCTTTTAATGTTGTGATTCTCGAGAAGATTTTGTAATTTGGGAGGCTTCATAATCCATATGTATCCCCTATTGATCACATACCCCTGCAGATTAACTTCTAGACAGGCTCTATAGCAATGTAATTACATGACCAACATAAAGCCCTCTGTACATACTACATATCTGAACAGGGCTTTATGTTGGTATTAAACCCTAGTGGGTTTTTTTATGATGACATTTTATAAACCGGCACCAGTAACTGTAATATATAAGCCATTTCGTAATTCCCTTTGCGCATGCGCCAGCTTCGTCGGGTCAAAGGTCAAAAGAAGTAAAATTGCCGTGTTTTGCCTTTGTTCTGGAGATCGTGTGTTTAACTAAATTCATTTGTGCTGCGGTTATTATGAGCGTGTAATTTCTTACTTTCTTTGTTGAATCACCGCGATCATCTCAGGAACAAATAGTTGAAAGGTTAACCTTTATTATTTGTTTCTTAGATTTTAGCAATAGATCGTTGAAAAAAAGTATATTTGATGGATTTTTGAGGCTTTTGACAGCGAGTTTCATGATCTCATCCCGTCGACGACCGACCCGCTTCACCAGTCATCAGTGTTGTCCGAAATTAAATTTCTTGGCGATGTTTCAGAAGAAAAATGCAATAAATTCACCCCGGATGATAGGAAGACATGAATAAATAGTTATTATCAAGTACTGTTATGATTATGTTAGAACATAATGCAATTTGATTACCGACTTGAAATCTGACATTCAATCCGATTTCATATGTCGGTCCCATGCATGAATTTTCATGTTTGAAAATCTAAGGTAGATCTATTTTGGGTGGAGGGGGCCGGGGATGGGGGATATCAATGATATTGTCACAGTGTGTCTTGATTTTGCTTTCCTGGGAATTATTTTTGGTTCAATTAAACCTGAAATTGTAATAAATTTTGCAACATCATGTGATTAGATGCTTCATTTGAGATGATTGATTGCTCAGACTCCCTGTTGGGGTCTTCAACAAGTCTCCGTAATGTTCCTTCTTCTGCTGGTCTGCCACACCGGCTGAGGTGGCTGGCGCCGCGAGCTCCGGCATGATCTTCGCAGCAAACACAAGCGCTACCAACTCCTCCTTTCGCCCGCTGACTTTCAAGTTCCTTTTGCGAAGATAATCTTTGAGGGCAGGAACTGTCCACAACTTTATGTCATCTATAGACACCACAGTATCGTCTTCCATTGTCAATACGAATAAAAAAGCAGTAAATTAGACAAGAATGGGCGATCGTATGATTGAATTTCCGAGAGTTTGTACGCTGAAAACTAGATGTAAACAAACAACGTAAGTTGTATACGAAGCGTACATAGCGCATGTACAGACACACAGCGGGTTCGAAAGCGAGATTTTTTAGGGGAAATGACCTCGTGACCCAGCCAAGTCACGTGACTCGCCGGCAGCCCATGGTCTAATTACGAAATCGCTTATTCCACCTCTCTGTATCTCATAAGACGAAGATACTGAATATGCGCAAGACCGTCTTTATAGCAATTGCCTTTCAATTACACATTATTAAAGTCATTAATGTCATTAAAAAACAGGTGGGTATTTTTGCACTGGTTTACCGCTTCCTTTCCGAACAGCCCTTCACCTTTCCAAGTTAGAAACTCAATCATGTACTCATGAGTCTCTTTCACGAACATGCACTGCATCGAAAACTCATTGAGGGCAATATAAAAGTGTTTAAAATCAATAACGGTGTATTTAATAAATTCACTCTTTGCAACCAAGATCAATATGTCTCCCCTGAAGAGAAGAAAAAGAGAAGAAGGGGAGAAGGTTGCTCCTTTTGTTGCCTTTCATGACGATGTATTTACAATGTGGATCTTAGCTCATTCAATTTGGAGGACAAAAGAAAATAAGATAATTAGCTCTTTCTAATCGACCAATCTCCTTTCTTCTTATGTTGTCCAAAGGGATTGGATGAAGACCTATTTGGTAATTTATACCCTGGGCGGATCGTAAAGACCAGTCTTAAAAAATAAGTCTGAGTTTTTTAAGCCTTTTATCTCTTTGAAATTGAAAAGAGTCTAGACTTTAGTAGACTATAGGAAGAGGTGCAGTCTATGGGCTGTTTTGTACACGAGGAAACGTGCTGTACTGAAAGAAACGTAAAAAAGGAACGTGTATGTACCATGATTGTAAAACGAAAGAGAAAAATTCATTGAATACATGTCATAGGGGAAGAGCATGGGTGTTTACAATTCTCATACTACTTGAAGTTCTGATGGCAATATGAACCCAGATTATTTTATCCTTATTTTAAAAATTGCCCAAACCTCGATTTTGCTATATATACAAAGTTCTGTTATGTTGTTATATTTCCTTCACTTACATACACTGTACATGTTTTTAAGAAAATTGATACTATAAGTCTTCATTGTATAGCTGTATACAAAGACTTAGTGGGTCCATGCTACATGTATGTATAGGTATTTTTTTTAAAAGTTTGATTAATACTCTTGGTGCTATATCGGTACACATAGTTGAATTATGTAATTATAATTCAAGATTATTCCTCATGTTCTCTTGGCAGATCTTGTAGTCTTTCCTGGCTAGCATAATACATATTTAAAGAGATGGTTCATTGAAATGTGGAAAATGGGCAAATTACACCTCTACAGATTGCTGAGAACATTAACAAATTGAGCAAAGTACTTTTGAAGCCCTCACTGTTGTGAGGAATAAATTAAATGCAATTTTGTTACCCTTTCCTGAACCCACTCACTAAGTGAATTGACGGCGTTATTTTACATGCGAAACTATGACGTCACAATATGAACAACCTACATCACACATTCGGGACAATGTTGGATACCCATTGCAATTTTCAGATATGGGTTAACGTTGTTTGTTTATTACCGCCAGTGGTGATATTTCCTCTTTTTTGGCATTTTGAATGAGATACACTGAATAAATGATACTTTCTACAAATGTTTGTTTGATTTTTATTTATTTTTCCGTCACATTTGAGCATACAAATCGGGAAAATAATCACATATTCTGAGGGCACTTCAGCGTGTATGTGTCTGATCTGGGAAGGCAAAGGACATTTTGCATGCTGACCTAACGACTCTTTTGGAGTGAAATAGGCGACAAATTTACATAGAATTGTCCAGATATTCATTACAAAAATGTGTGATTAGGCTGATTAATTTACATTTTTGATAAATTAAGTCGTATAGGACCCTGATAAACTGAGAGAAACAGATCTGTCCGGTTCGCGATTTACGGCTAGCTCGAGCGCCGGGCTACGGGCTAGGCTGGCTAGCAAGCTGCGCTAGATGTGATGCACGCATTATAGAGGTCAGTGTATTGCACACATAGTACATGCACAGAGTACGCACGCACAGCTACCAGCTACGGGAAACTTGAACGCTACATCGACAATTATATTCCATCGCTTTTTGGAAGTTATATACCATCTATCTAGACTAATGTCAGATTAAGAACCAAAACCATGCCATGGAGGAGCCTTCTGGAGTATACTCAAGTATGTTTTCGTCCATATCCATATTTCCAGGGGATTTTGATGAAGGTAAACAGCGTTAGTTATAAATGGGTACGGTACTCGAGAGTCAATGCGAATCGCACGCAAACTGCAACTCTCGTCGTCAATCGTTTCAGCTGAGCGGCCCGCTGTTCATATTGTGATGTCACTTCGAAAATCAGCTGACTTACGATGTTTTAGGGGCGTTTGCGTGGGTTGATTTTTCGTCAAGTTCAATCAACTTTTATAAATTTCGCTCGAATGTACAAGTTACACAAATGTAATGATTTTACTCAGTGTAATTTTCCGATTGCAATGATACCAAATTCAGTCAAGTTTGAAATCAATAAACCATCTCTTTAACAAGATATATTTTGCATTATTATTTATATATTACAGTACATAAGTATAAGTAAATAATTTATTTGATATCCACTGGTTGGTACAAGTAATACATAATGAACAAACACATAATGATGTGAAATACATACTTATAATCCATGCTTAACATTGACTGAACCAAAGTTACATTTTTTATTTCATCATTCATGACTATTCAAATTCATTGGCATATATATGTCAAATATTGATCCCTGTGGGACACCAATATTTAACGTACAATCTATTCCTCTTGTTCTGTTTGCAGATCCAGCCACTCAGTCGCTACAGATCAAATCTGAGCCCCCAGATACCGGCTACGAGATGCTGCCCCAATCGACGGGTCGCCCCTACTCACAATCCCCCTCCCTGGTCTCCCCCTCCTCCACCTCCTCATCGACGCTACCCCCGCTCTCGATGAAAGAGCAGTCGTCGCCGCAGTCGATATCGTCAGAGGGGAGCACGGGGCCCTCTGGTGTCAAGAAGAGGAAAGGTCCGGCGCCGCGCATGGACTTGGAGTTGTGTTTGGTGTGCGGGGACAGGGCATCGGGATTCCATTATAATGCTCTCAGCTGTGAGGGATGCAAAGGTAAGGTCAAAGTTTAAAGTTTAAAGTCCACTCACTTGATTTAAACGAAAATGAACATACATTAATCAAGTATACAGAGAAATAAATTTAAAAAAAAATTCAACATATTACAAGACAAAGCATAATTGACAATGAATAAATGATACAAATACAGAGTAGAAAGAAAAAAAAGATAAAGAACAGGTCTAGTGTGGACCAGCGTTTAAGATCGAAAATCTTAGTTGTGCTGACCCTAGCAACAAGAAGTAGAAGAAGAAGAAGGAGGAGGAGGATGGAGAAGAAAAGGGGGAAAATGTAATTGTGAGATAAGACCTTGTGTATGATCATGGGAGGAACAAGACCAAACCAAAAAGTAGAATAATAAGCAGTCCTCAGATTATCAAACTTTACTACAACTGTAAAAATTATAGTCGGATTTTAAATTTTGTTCAAAAGGAAAGAAAAGAAAACAGGATAAAGGTCATTTAATTTTGCTGACACCTCTACAAAATGGATAGGGAAGGTAGGGGGAAGGTAGGGGGCAGGAAAAGGGCCCATGTGTCACTTCTGTTGCCCCAATGCTCCCCCCCCCCCCCCCCCCTTGATTCCATCTGCCACTGATCAATATACCATTTTCAAAATGTATACAAATTTATACCCATGTACCCAGCAAACTATTACATTCACCTGTACATTATTGTATCTGAATCACAATTCAAATTGCAGTCATTGGTTGTCGCTAGGTCGGGCAAACATTATTAGTATCATTACCTAACTACATAGTAATTACAGTGCCTACAGCTGCATTTACGTGGACATGTTTATTACAAAAATATATCCTCAAGAACTTTCTTCTTCGCACGATGTATGCAGATGTATGCAGTTTGACTATTGATATACATGTACAATTATTCATAACAGGTGAGTGAAATATTCCTGACACGGTATTTCACAACGGCGTACATGTATGCATTAAATTAGATGCATTATGAAAATGACCTACCGGTATTAGAGAGGAAAGTGGTTTTATGGTTAGGATAAGGAAGGAAGTCCTTCAACATCAGCTCCATGACGAAGCTTCCCAAGTTCCTACACGGATACAAAGAAAAGCACATACCGGTACCATATCCCTCAAGGTCATTCACTTTTCCTCCGCTTTCACACAAGGAAACACAGAGAAACCTGTCTATAAAGACCACTCAAGGTAGACATGAAAAGTGGTCTTTATAGGAAGGTGGTCTTTATGTACAGGTTCCTGTAGTACATGATTCAATGAGAAACCATTTTCAAGGGAAACAAAAAAAAAATTGGTCTACAGGTAGGTAGAATGTGGTCTTTCTATACAGGTGGTCGCTAAAGCAGCTTTGACTGTACAGTGAATGTATAAATGTGAAACGTATTGTTTCATTGTAGAGCATTGCTAATAGAACAGCATGTATAAAACTTAATGACATAACATCAAAAGAAGCCTTGTTCATAATGCCTCCATTTTTGTTCATGACTATCTTGGCATTGATGTCAGGAATTTAAAAAAGAAAAATCAGCTGTAACATCCTTAACTTGGCAACACATTGAGAAATTCAAAATCATTTTTTTTTTCAAATCAAAATTGCCAATTTTTCAACTTTTCAACAGTATTCCCATCCACGTATATTGGTTCCAGATTTATAGTTTATGTAAACAATGTAGCAATATAAAAATTGTTGTTGCCAATTTAAAGGACAATATGTGATCAATTTAGCCATAGAAATAAATCCTGTCCTGGGCCCCATTTCACAAAAGTTGCCATAATTGGCAAATGACAGTTTTTGTTATAATCCAGTAAAATTGCTTCTGATTGGTAATCTGCAAATTTGTCACTGATTTAATCTGTCATTGAAAAAATGCTCTGTGAAACAGGTCCCTCAAGTGGTTAATTGAGCTTTTTCTTCTTCTCTTCTCTTTTGTTTTATTTTTCAGGTTTCTTCCGAAGAAGTATCACAAAGAATGCAAAGTATAATTGCACGAGGGGAGGCAACTGTGAGATGGACATGTACATGAGGAGAAAATGCCAAGAATGCAGACTCAGAAAATGCAGAGAAGTCGGCATGCTCGCAGAATGTAAGTCACTTTCAGATGTTTGAAGATAGATTGACAAATAAAGTTAGACAAACTATTATTCAGGGGCATCTTCTTTGTGTAAATGTAATGATTTAAGAATAATCTTGAAATTTGGCTAAATAACTAGTACCAGTAATGAATAATAAGTTTAAGTTTCTGCTGAAAAAAAAAACACACTTTTTGTTTTTGATTAGAGGAGCTATCATAATCAAACAAACTAAAAGAACAAAGGAAAATGATGAAGATATGTCTGCAAGATTCTATTTCGGTAAAAAAGATAAAGAAACTGGTATGAAATAAGTTTGTCTTTGAAAGAAATATACTGCAGGGTAAATAAATAATTCACATTGATACCAACGCAGTTAAAAAACGTTCTGGATTTATTTTTTTTATAAAAGAAAAAATGCCAACATAGGGTGAGAGAGTAAAGTAGTGGCGTTGTATATCATAGTTATCCAAATAATCAGTGACACACTTGGGAAACTCGGTAGGCCCATCTCCCTTTGTATGTCTCTGTTTCATGCATATAGTTGTCAACCAATTAATGCTGGTATCACTGGTCGTTTTTATACAGGTTTGTTAACAGAGGAACAATGTAAATCAAAAAGACAGAGGAAGATGATGAAGAAGCAGCAACAGATCGATCAGAGTCCGCAACAAAGCGAAGAAGAAAGCATCCCCCTACTCACAGACGAACAGAGAGAGGTCATCGAGAACCTCGTCAGCATACACAAAGAGCTGGAGATCCCTGGTCCAGAGGACCTCAAGAGAGTTACGGTAAGGGAGTGTCCTAGGGGAGGGCAGAGCCATCTATACACAGAGTTTGGCCAATCCGGTTCGAGTTGGACACAATATGGCTGACTACTGCTTTGTTGGGCAAGCATAAAACAAAAGAATATACGCCATGTTGTGGCCCAGTGAAACCAAGCTGGCCAAACTCTGTGTATAGATGGCTCTGGGAGAGGGAACTTTGATTGGCTAGCAGTAAGCATAGCTTGCTGAGAGAGATGGTGGCGTCACCCGAAGTTGCGTCCGTCTACAGGTCATATCCACGGAACTCTGAAATTGTTCCCTCCAATAGAGATTGCATGTGGGAGGGAACCATTTGGCACTGTATGAATTGACCTTCATTGCATAAAAGCATGCATGTGTCACAACTATTCCTCTTAATATGCTACGGTATGGAGTATGGTATCCCATCCCTCACTGGTGAAATACAGGGAAAAGTCTTTGAGGATCTTGTCAGCAAACACAAAGAGCTGGAGAGAGTCATGGTAAGGGAGTGGGTCGGGGGAGGGTGGTTAGAGCAGGGGGGGGGGAGAGATGATAACACACAAGTTGCCATGTGCCAACTTTCCTCCCAATTTTGTATGTTTTAAATCTTCTGGAATAAACAACTGACGGCTCTTACATAAAGTGGATACCATCCAAACTACCCCTGGAATTTTTTTTAATAAAAACTCCTTCCTTAAATGTTCTTTGAGCCAGACGCAAATTAACCCTGACAGAACCCAATATTGTTATTATTTATTAATTATTATCTTGTTATATAAACAATACTTATTGATTTCTATTTCAATTTGTTTTTAATTTTCTTGCAGCCATGGAAAGAAGGCCAGAACTCAGGGCAAGACTCTAGCGATGACAATGGGCCCAAATCGGTGCAGGCTTCAGATATATACGATACATCAAATCCATTACCCGGGGTAAGGGTGATTGCCGTTTGGTCTACAAACAGTTCGTCTAGGACCCTATTGGTCTAATAATCATCTGATGATTGTCAATTTTTATGATTAAATGATTATTGTTATTCATGATTAAAAATGATTTTATTATTAATGATTCAATGGTTAATGTTATTTATGATTCAATGGTTATTGTTTCTTATGATTAAAAATGATTATTATTATTTATGATTAAATGATTATTATTATTCATGATGAAATGATTTTTAGACCATATGGATAGTAGAGAAAATGTGCATAAGACGAACTGGGAAATAATGTGACTGAAAATTATCCTAAAGGAGCAATAGACCAAATGGGTAGTAGACTTATTGGAGATTAGACCAAATGGAAATTAGACTAAATGACTATTAGCTTAAATGATCATTAAACCAAATGATAAGTAAACCAAATGATTATTAGACCGTGTGGATAGTGGAGGAGCTGGATGCATGTCAGGGCTTGTGATTTTTGTTTAAAGTTATGTTTGGGGATACTTTCAGTGTTATATCTAGGTTTTAGAACTGGGGAGTGTTTCACAAAGACTAAGACCAACTTTAAGTTGGACTCAACTCTGTTTGCCATTCATGCCACTGGTTGCTCTCACCATTATGATATTAAGATAACATTTTTTCCTTCAATAATGAACTATCAACAAATGTAAATTCTGTAGATTTGTGACCATGATTTGAACCTCCTTTGAGAGACCAATGCCAGTAAATGGTAAGAGAAAACAGTGGCAAGAACGGCCTGCCATAGTTAAGTCCAGTGTTGTTGTGGTTTTATTAGTTTTATTGGCGTGTATCATTCATTTATGAATATTTACGCCAAATTCAAGTTGCATTATACAAAATTAAATGGAAGCCACTTCAAGTTGATGTTAGTCTTTTGAAACACTCCCCAGTTTATTTGCTTAATTTTTTAATCTTGAGATGAGAGTTGGCAGTTGCCATTTTTTTGACCCAGGTGTACAAGTTTAGAAAATTGTTGGTTTTACAGCATACTCAGCCTTCACAAGCAGATAATAATAATAATAAAAGCTCACATTTATAATATGCCTAATACTTTGTTTCTAGGCACAGCACATATTATTACCCTGGTCATTGGATTCAGACTTACTCGCAACACAACATATGCATTCCAGCCAGTCGCCATTTTACAAGCGCCACATGCATATCCAACCACATTAAATTTCGTACCTACCAAGCAAAGTTTATTTGTATTTTTGTCTTCTTTCTTCCAGTTAATGCCCGTCTCGTTAACCCCCAAGAGATCAGAAGATGGCGACGCAGATGACTTAGACGACCAGGACAACGATGCGCTCCACCGTCGCTTCGCTCACATCACCGAGCTTACCATCCTCACCATTCAGCTCATCGTAGAGTACAGCAAACACATACCGGGTTTCCTGACGCTGACCAGGGAAGATCAGATACTACTCTTAAAGGTGGGTAACGGTGCTGATGACAGTGGAGATGGTGATGATGTTGGTGGTGTCGATGGTGGTGGTGATGATGAGGATGATGATGATGAGGATGATGATGATGATGATGATGATGATGAGAATGAGAATGAGGATGAGGATGATGATGATGATGAGGATGATGATGATGATGATGATGAGGATGAGAATGAGGATGAGGATGTCCAGGGGGTAGGTGTCCTAGAACTGTGTAATGGTGATGTTGATGATGGTGATGATGATGATGTTTAAAGGTAAAGACCAGTATTGGAAACGCCCCAATTTCAAAAAAATGAAATGGAAGCTCTTATTACCAATCATGTGAAAGAATATGTTTTGAATAATACATGATGATAAAAATGTTGACGGGAAACCGCCTACTAATTGATATATTTGGTAAATTAGTGTATCTCTTGCCTGTTGAGAGATACAAATGCATGTGTCGCGCACGTGTGTGTAGTCCCATATACATCTTTCTGTGTACAGTGATTCTAACTTTATGAAGACTTGGCCAAATTTCTTATCATTTTGATGATTCCAGAACCTTGCAGTACATCTATGCTAGATGATCAACCTTTTCTAATCGATTTCACAATGCAATCGTATGACCATAACTGGTCTTTAGCTTTAAGCTAGAAAATTAATAACTGTTTTACGGTTCATGTAATCATTTTAGTGGTGGTGCTTTCACAAGATCAAAACAATTTTCATTTTATTTATACTTGTCACATTAAATCTTAATCTAACCATAGAGTGAAGCCAGGGAATATTTCCCTGGCGAAGCTGATGATAAAAGAATGCAAATAACTCTATGGTAACCATGACAATTTTTCCCATATCTTCTAGGGCTCGGCCATTGAAGTAATAATGCTGAGAGTGGCCCTACGATACGACCGGGAGCTTGACGCCATCATGTTCGGTAACGAGATGCCCTACACGCGAAAGCAGCTGCTGGAGGGGGGTATTGGCGACCTGGTCGATCCCATGTACAACTTTGCCAAGAGCATGTCGGAGCTGGATCTGGACTATGCAGAGTTCATTCTTCTCATGGCAATTACGATATTATCACCAGGTAAGTAGAGATTATAGCAGGCCTGATAATTACCTGATTTTTTTTTAATTTTTTTTTTCCTGATTTTTTTTTCTCCTGATTTTCTCTATTTTCCATATTTTCCCCCAATTTTCTTACTCAAAAGTGTTAGATGCCATTTTTGTTCCCTGAATCCTCTTCTTTTTTTTTTTTTTACTCAAGGGGGGCGTGGTTGAGGTTCACCCCTGTTGTAGAGATGTTGTGGTGTCTAGTGCGTAAGTCACCAAACTGTGGATCACCAGGTTCAGGGTTGGAGCGAGCTCTTGGCACGTCCCTAAAGTCCTCTGCCAAGACATTAATCTACATTTGCCACACTCAACCCAGGGATAGTTGTGGGTACATTTGGGGGTTTCTATCAGATGCGCTTCTTGCCAATGATGGTGGCTGGAGCTAAAACTGTATGTAGAATGAAAATAGTTGGTGATCATGATTTCGTGGAGTTAGTCTATGTTTCACTAGCCATTGACTTCAATGGGATGTTGGGTGGAGTTAAGTCTTTGTGTTTCCTGGAAAGCCTACATTTTTCTGAACATTTTGTTATCAAATACTCATTTTGGCAAAATGTGGAGTTACGTCTTTGTGTCACTGAACCCTTGATATGGCATTGTCAATAAAAATAAGTGCATTTTTTAAAAATTTCTTTAGCTAAAACTTGGGTAATGACTTCCAAAGCTGTATGTAGAATGTAAATAGTTGGTGATCATGGTATGGCATTGTCAATATCAAACAATGATTGACGGAAGAGGAGCCTAAGACTAAGTGCCTTCTTTTATTTATCTTATTTATTTATTTATTAGTCTTTTTTTTAGTAGGGTGGCTCCATCAGTAGTCAAATACTGTTTTCCGTGGAGGCCCTACAACATTAATACAAAATTAACAAACATGTTGAAAACAAACAATCCAAATCGAAACAAAATGAATTAAGTTACATTTTCGCACAAAAGAAAAGAAACACAAACAACACAATGGACCAGTTCAATGATTTAAATTATTATAGCGCCAAAAACAAAAGAGTAAATGAAGAATTTTTTCTACTTTCTTGACAGATCGTCCAGCCATCAATGAGCGAGAGCGAGTGGAGCAGATGCAGGAGACTTACCTGGACATGTTGCGTTCGTACCTCAAGCTGCGTCGCCCCCACGAGGTCCTTCTCCTACCCAAGGTCCTGATGAAACTGACGGAGCTCCGAAGCCTAAACAACAGCCACTCTGAGCTCTTATTCCAACTCAAAGTCAAGGATCAAAAGATCCCGCCCCTCCTCCAAGAGATTTGGGACGTGAAATGACGCCCATAGCCATTCATGTCGTTGTCGTTGCTGCCAATCTTCTTGAACTCTGAACCCATCTCTCTCTCTCTCTCAATCTAACTCAAGGATCAGAAGATCCCGCCCCCTTCTCCAAGAGACACAGGAGGGAGCTGGAATGACAGCTGCATCCCTTCATATCGTCCTCATCGCCGCTGCCAATCTTCTAGAACTCCAAACCTATCTCATCTCTCTATCTGTACATTAATAGCTGTCTTTTAGTATGGCCAACAAGTCGATCCATGTACAGAATCCATCAAGTTCTACAACCTTTAAGACTGTTCCTTCCATGTCTCCTGTAAGTGCCCCCGGAAAAATCTTGAAATTCAAACAAGGTGTATATGAAATGCTGCCAATCTTTAAATGGACAAAACTTGGTATAGTCTGTTACTCGTCTTGGTGTATAATCTAGTAGGTGTTAGACACGAGTCCAGTCAGTCGCTCTCCCTGTTGCTTCCCTAGCGCAAAAACTCTGGAGGTCGATGTAAACCAAACAAATTTGTTACAGTGAAATTTAAAGGATTAGCCGTAGGAGTGAACTGTCCAATCTAAAGGGGAGTCTTCTACTTCGCGAAACGACAAGTGAGCTTGCTGCCTCAAGAGTACAGTTTTGGATTGGATTTTAAACAATACAATACTCAACAGATGGAACAATTTCCCGATCACCAGTAAAAGTAATGTTGGAAGCGCTGCAGCTTGCCTTGGGAGGCATCCGCAACTTCGAAGGCCACTGCAGAAGGGTCGCTGACAAAGATTGATCAATACCGTAGCAGAGACATGAAGCTGCAGTTTGACACTTCTATCAAGGATCGTTGAATCAAGCATCGCTTCGTTTCATAGTCGAGTCCTTTCAAGGACCAGGAAGTTCACCATAGACCTCACCCTGCCAAAACCTGGACAGTGATATCACGTAGAAGCTATCACATTTATGAATGATGGTAGCATATGGTTTAATTAACCTTGTCGGTAAAAATGAATCAAGTCATTTACATTCTGTGCTTATGGCTGTAGGGGGCCTAACGACATCTCACTGAAATGATTCTCAATCCAGCCTCGTATCACTAGAATTTTTCACAGTATAACCGTGAAACGATATTTTTGTACAGTTTTTGCAAGATGCAACTTTTTCTCGTTTTTTCCCAATGCAGTTGATAAATAATACTTGTAAATGCTTTACACTCGTTTGTATTGAATTCAGATTTGCAATTCTACCCATTTTTTGCATTAATCAGAGCTAATATTTTTGTCCTAGGTATATTCATTACAAAATGTTCTACTTTTCTAGTTTACTCAAGTCCAATGTTAAGATTTCATGTATGTTATCGAAACAAAACAGAACCTGAGACAACTTGTGCCAAGACTTTTGCTCCTCGTTTGCGGCTACAATTTATTGCAAGCCTAGATCTGTTCATATTTTGTATTTCTTTTTCAATTTTCAATTATTCCAATTACAAAATAGCTGTATATTGAGGTTGATCAAAGGTCAAAGGTTTATTTTCTGTGTGATTTTGAAGACTGGCACGTATTAGAAATAGACATTGGACTTACATTCATCTGAAATAAACTTCTTGCCTCTCAAAGGGAAGAGAAAAGGAAGAAAAAATAGGAGAAAAAATAAAATAGAAAGAAAAAATGTGTTTGCAAATTGACTTGTATAAAAGGAAGATAAAAATTCTGTTAGATGTAAGTATTTTTCCAGTGTGATTGTGTGAGCAAAAAAAATATTATAGTATGATGTAGATTTAGGTATTGATGAAGGTGATACGTATAGAGGAAACAGGGATGAATAGTTAGCCATTATCCGGCCGGAATTCATGAGAGAGTTTTGTAGATGTGGCGAGAAGGAGAAGTATATAGCAGTATCTTGATTAATAATACTAATAAGAATAATATTAATAAGAATAATATTGATCAGAATAATATTGGTAAGAATAATATTGACGAAACAGCTGTTTTTGTATACTAGTTTGGAGCCACTAGAAGTGGTGCTTGTGTTGGTCTGTGTACATTGTAAATACTCTTGACTGCAAACAGTTAACCACCTAGACTTGAAATCCAGTTGTTTTTCCACCTAGCACTTCCGTGCTTCCAGACTCTACAAAAGACATTGAAGAAGACAAAAAAAAGAGAGTTGTGTGATGGATTTTACGTGTACATGTATATGTTGTATTTAGGTTGAGACTATTTGACTTTGTTTGAAAACCAAGGAGACAATTTTATCACGCGCTTTATTTCTATTGTTTTTCTCTATCATCAAGGGTTTGAATGTAAATGTTCAGAATATGTGTATCAAGATTAATTTTGTTTTTAATGTATTTCATGATTTTAAAGGATTCTGTATGAAATTTTGTACCATAGGATATTATGTGGGAAGAGAGGCGTATGCAGGATTTGATATGACATAACTCTCTTCATATTTTTTTTTTTTTTTTCTTATTATTGCCCTTAGAAAGTTCTAGCCAACGTATTAAAGGCCAACTAATGTTGATAAATCAGCTGACTAAGTAATTTCAATCTGGAGTAAAAACAGCCTGTATTCTTTTACACCTTTCCAGTAAGATAAATACTTTGTATAGGGGTTTAAACCATGGCTAGCAGAGGAGAGAGAGTTGTGACATGCTTGTTCATAGGTCAACTTCGTGGAGCACACAATGGTTCTCTCCCATAGAGATTGTATGTGGGAGGGAGCTTTTTGGAGCTCCGTGATTTGACCTTTGAGCAAGCATGTATGCATGTGTCACAACTACCTGAAAACAGAAGTATATCAGTCCTTACATAATTCACTGTGTTATTCCAACTTTATTAATTTGAAAATCCATGCACTGCGTAATTGTTGGCCATATGTTTTAATGTCACTTTTAAAGGCTGTTGGATCCATTGATCTATTGTTCTTAAGGTTGATAACCCTGTATTAATTTTATCCATGGTTGTTACTGTATGTGTAGACTTTAATAGCAATAACAAGGAAAAATATAGTGTCACCTTGCGATAGTTTGCAAAACGTTTTTGCACATATTTTGGTTTTATCATAGAACTCTCCAAGAGTGTTTTTATTTCATCCATTAAAGCTTTTAGAATGACTTATCCTAGTCGGACCATGTTTAATAGCACTGAATGCCAGGAAAAGCTCTTGAAACCGGTAGTGGAACTGATATTCTGATATAAGAATTATGAGAAACGGGAGAGCCTTTTTCCTTTCATTTTTTGGAGAGAGAGAACAAATTAACCAAAATGTAGACATGATTTTCATTTGAAAATTTGTCCTACCGTATACCATTTTCATTTGTGCCCCCCTCCCCTTTCTAAAACATAATTTTCCCCCTGAATATACTTGTGTGACAAATTCTGTGTGAATCAAAATTGAGGCAGAATTTGCATATCTTACTTTTCCTTTTTTTGATAGTGTATTCCTCGCGTTCATTTTTAGTTTTCTGCATGTACAAATTGTTTAAGAGTTATGTAAGAGGAGGAGGTACACTGTATACAAACAAACAACAGAAATATGCTGCCAATTTCTTTTATTTACTCTCATTTATAAAGAAAAAAAATCCCACAAAATGTCACATTTCAATGTCTGTTGAGTGAAATGAAAATGAAAAAAAAAATACAGACATGTGTTTTTGACTTTCTGATGTACATATTCCTGAAAATTTATCATTTCGTATTGCAATAGCAAAAGAAATACATTTAATAAGGTGGTCATTTTAATTTTTCTCTTTATTTAGGATTTTATTTGAGTATTTTTTAATTGCAATTATATTTTGTCTGTCTGTATGTATGTATATTCACTACTTTTTAAAACAATGAAAAAACAATTACTGTTCTTTAGAAGAAGTCATTACTCATGTGTTGGGCGATCAATTAATGAAATAGTCTCTTTCATGCTTCATGCATGGTACAAATGTGCATGGTCTTCAATTTGGAGTGGATGGAGAAATATGAAAATGTCCTTTCACAAGCTCATTTACTTTAGCCGATTCATAAAAGCTAGCCTCGTATTTCAGCATTTTCAGTGAAATCTGTATAGAAAGACCACCCACGTGAAACACAATAGGTGGCCTTTATAGGCAGGTTTTTTAAGACAGAGAAATCTGTTAAGTTGGAGGTTTTAACATCTCTTGACCTTTAAGGCTCCCCAACAGCACTGGTAGGAGAGGTATTCGATGAAAGCTAGACAGAGTATTAGAAATAGACTGACTCTTGGATCTAGTTGTCTTCGTGCGTACAGTCATGTAGGTTTCAAATAAATTGTTATTCTGCCAACGAGTTCCTCCTATTTTCAACACATCAGGGGATAAAATGAAGGTACGCAGGGAGGTCTGTTCTCACAGCGCTTAAAGATGTGGTGCACAGCCCTTCTGCTGTGGATACCTGTGGCATCTGAATGCGCATTCGACCATGTTATGTCAGAGAATAATAAAAAAAGAGAGAGAAATTCATGTATGGTGCCCCAACGATTATATCCATTTCCAGACCAGGATGACGAAATTACTTCATAAATGTGTGTGTGATCACAAGGGTGGGAAGCTTGCTTTGTTTCATGTAGTCATGGTTACAAGTCATGAGGGCGGGGCAGGGCGAGGGGGGGGGGTGTTTGCAAGCATCTTGGGTCGTGTTTCTCCTTTTGGGTTTTTCTTTTCTGCGTTTTTGATTTGCCTGACTGTGATGTTAAGAATGTGCGTCTCTATCGGACACTAAACATGACCAAAATTTGAATACAGAGAATCTCCACCTGTCATTGTTGTTTTCTGTGCTTTTGTGTTTCTATTGTAGAACATGGATGAATTGTGTTGCAACATTATTGGAGTTGAAAGTAGCACAAGGGTGTGTATGAGAAGAGAGAGAGAGAGGGAGTGGAGGGAGGGAGAATGAATGAGAGAGGGAGAAAGAGGGAGGGAAAGAGAGAGAGAGAGAGAGAGAGGAAGACAAAAAAGAGAGGGGGGTTGAGTTGGGGAAGAAGAAGAATGAGAAAGAAATGCAAGGTAAAATTTGATTTAGAGAGAGGGGGAAGGGTTAGTGGAAGAAGAAGAATGAGACATGAAAATGGGAGATACAATTTGATTAAGACAAAAATGACAAAATGAAAGAAAATGAGAGAGGGGGAGAGAAAAAAGGGGAGGGTTAGGGGAAGAAGAATAGGACATGGAAGTAGAATTTGATTTAGAAAGAGAGATAGTGAGAAAGAGGGAGACAAACTATTAAATTCACCTGCAACAAGTTATTGTATTTCAATAGTCAGAATGCAGAGAGCATTCGTTGTTGTTGCTAGGTTTGAGAGACATGGCTTGTGTGTGCAACTTTGCATTCTGAGTATTTGACTATTGGATTACTATTATTTATAACAAGTGAATGAAGTAAAGAAGTATGCATTAAATTTGATAACTTTACACAAATTTATCAGTCTCCCCCACCTCTCTCACTCTCTGTATGTCTGTCTCTCTTTCTCTCTCGCTATCACTCCTCCTCTCTCGCCATCTCTCTCTCTCTCTCTCTTGTGCTCTCTAGCTTTCTCTTGCTCTCTCTCTCTCTCCTCACTTCATTTAAATACCCTGCCTTCTTATTTTTCTTTACCCGTCTCCCTTCACTACTGAATAAACTGGTTTACTAACGTTCAATGCATACTTTTTTAACAAAGGTGTTCTTGACAAACTGACAGCTTGCCCGACATAGCAACCAGTAATGCATGCAGACTGGATAAGTATTGTAGTTCATCGTTAAAATGACAGGTTTTTATGGAATAACTTCTCACTAGGTCCCCAGGAAAGAAACATCCATCAATTTAAATTTATATATGTTAGTAACCCGGTCTATTCTGTTCACTTCTTGCATATTTCCCATAACAAACGTCAACTATCACAGTTGAAAATAAGACAAGTAAGAAAATGTCCATGCTTTACATCAAACAATTACAGCTTTTATTGACAAGAATGACTCTTTAAACCAAACATAAACTCTTTCATCTGAGAATCTCACTATGGTTTGCTTTCAACATTTTGCATGCATGTTCACATTTTCACAATTCCTTGGAGTTAACATCACATGAAAAAGAATATAATATAACAAATCTTTTACAATTTTACAATCCATTTGAATTGACTTCACATGAAAAAGAATATAACAATATTTTATCATGGACAAGTTGCAACTATTTCATTCATTTCATTTTCATTTTTATTTTTTCATTTCCAACAAAATACAATACCGGTACATAATATAGTATTAATGACTGCTTTGAGAGAAATAGTTGTTTTTATACGCTCAAGGGAAGGTTAGAATTGTGCTATTCCCCGAGGCGTGCCGAGGGGAATAGCCCAATTGTAACCTTCCCGAGAGCGTATAAAAACAACTATTTCTCGAATAATAAAGCAGTCATTAATATTTTTATATGCCGAAAAAAAATAGACTAAAAAATTTTTTTTTTTTTTTTTGGGGGGGGGGGTCGAAGATGGGAATCGAACTCTTGCGTACAAAAGGTGATGTATCGACAACCAACGCCTTAGACCACTCGGCTATCGCGCACTGTTCCCATGCTTGGCAGTTTTCTCCAATATATACATTAAAATGGATTGAAAACGGCTTCGCGTGAGAGATGCTTCGCAAAAGCTCCATTAAACAGACCCTTCTTTTACTTTTGCAATGCATATTGGCACGAACTTAGATCAAGATCTATCGGCAGATGTTGTTTTTTTGTTTTTGAGAATTTATTTTCGTCTTCATGTCAACAATGCAAGATAAAATTGTCGGTAAGATCGATCGAGATTCAATTGTATTGAAATTACCGACCAATTGTTCGCACACGTACGGTATCCTCAATCGCTCAGACCATTTTTTAACATGTAAACCTATGGGGTAACCATGGAGACTGACCTATTTTCCCAATAACCATGGTTATTGGGAAAATAGGTCTGTTTTTACAGGAACAGTTAAAGTTTATGAATGCAATTTCGACCAATCAGATTGCTGGATTACTTAAGTGAGGTATATAATAACGAATACAATGTAAAATGTATACAAAACATAGTTACATTTGTAATAAACAAATATTAATAGTAATTTATATATTTGAGGAAGACAAAAATTGAATTTTTAAATTTAACTGCATTTATATTAATATACAGTTTAAAGAATGAACACAAAAAGGTGATGAAACACAAGCATAGAGCTTGAATTGTTACAACACTTTTCAAATAAATAATATATGATACATAAAATTCCTAAAGGGTTGTGCATTATTTAAAATATATACAAAGAACAAGAAAAAAAAGAATTATATTGTAAAGTTTAGTAAAATGTCATATACATTGTAGATCATAAGAGAATTTAATTTATGTTTCATATAATGAGAATTAGAGATTTATACAGTGCGTCCCAGAAAAAATGTAACCGAGAATAATCTATGTTTTATCATAACTTTATCACAATCATAATTAATAAATGAAACACATTTGTAAAGTGTAGATCCTCCTCTTTCATTTGATGCAACTCATATGATGCATATCTCATGTATGAGTGATTAAAAACAATTTGAAGAGAGGGTACCAAAAAGTCATTTGGCGGGTGGTATCTGAATTACAAAGAAAAATCACATTTTGGAATCATTTTCTGCCCTTTCATATAACACCTCAATCAGGAAATATGAGCCAGGAATAACAAACTTCTATTTGTTTAAAGATAAACTCCAGTTCTGGTAAAAAAAGAAAATTAATTCTCACAGAATCAAACGAAGCTTACACTGAATGTTCAAGATTACAAATAAATGACATGTACCAAACAATTTGGAAGAAAATGTATACTGGCTGAGTAATGAGCATAGAAAGACAAGGGAATCAAGTACTAGCCCCGACACCATGTGTGTTGTCCCATATATAGCTTTCTGTGTACAGTGCTTGTTACTTTACCAAGACTCGGCCAAATTTATTATGATTTTGATGACTCCAGAACCTTGCAGTGCGCACCAATACTTACATGCTACATGATCAACTGTTTCTGATCCATTTCACAATGCAATCGCATTACCAGAACTCACCTTTATCTTTAAAGTAATGCTTGCATTTCCATAATTTGATCAAACAAATTCGTTTTCACTTATTAATACAGGGAAGAAAATGGAGAACTCATTGAAAGCGGTCAAAGGTCGCAAGAATGTGAATCAAAAGAGGTTCATAGAAGCCCTAGGAAAGAGAACGTAATAGAACATGATTGTGTGTAGCAAAGCGGACGGAGGTTTGTGGTCGATATATGGACGGTGGTCGATATATGGACGGTGCCCCAAATGATGCGATGTTTTCGGCTACAGAGAACAGCTGGATTGATTCCAAGTCATTTTTTTCTTTTGTCGCCAACATGTTTTACCCGTATATCATAAGCAATAACATTCCACTCCCAGTCCTGCTGTTGGTAGATGGGCACTCTTCCCATCAGTCACCAGAAGTCCACCAATTCTGCAGCGACCATAACATCATTTTATACAGATTCCCACCCCACGTAACACACATCCTACAGCTGTGCGACGTGTCATTTTTTAAATGCCTCATAGCGGAATGGTATCTGGCGGAGAGAGCGTTTAGGATAGACCATCCAGGATTCTTTGTCACAAAGACAGGGTTTGCCGGAGCGTTCCGCCCTGCATTGGAGAAAGCTGTAAAGAAGCCTTGGGTCGTTGCCAACGGATTCCGAGCTGCCGGTGTGGTAGGCGATTTGTTCCGCAGAACGAATCTACTGGATCGACTCGTTCGCAGATACATTCGAAAGCCGCCGTTCTTATCCGACATTGGCCGAACGTTTCTGCTTATATAATCGCGTATATTTTTATTACTTGTGTCGAATAAACATGGTAAAAATAAATTTTAGCTTTATCTTGATACTTTTGTATTTATTGTTGGAATGAAAACCAATATTATTTTTTTTGAAATATTACTTAATAATAAGGTTTATAACCTCGTACGGAATTACCCATGCGCGGTACGAAAAATAAATAAATAAATAACCTACTGACTAGTATATGCGCATAGAGTACATGTATATGCATGCACACACGTGCATACTCGGCACGATATATTGCGACACAGCATGCTGATCTGGGCGCGAACTCGATAACGTCAACGTGAATTTCGACAGCATCGACCTTCAGCATTCATTGTCATCGTAGTCGTAGGTCAACCTCGTAGTCGTACGTATGAGCGATAGTCATAAAAAATGGCAGATGAGCAATTTGTTGATGATTGCAGGAACATCGAAAGGTTTCTTGCGAATAGGAGTTATCCGGAAGGGATGAGTGACAACAAGAAGAGGGGGCTCCGAAAGAAAGCAGCCAACTTCAAGTTGAGTGTGACACATGATGGGCTCACAGAATTAGTCTATACAGGTAAGTTATGCATTGTGTTTCTGAAAAATTCCTAGGTAATAATAAATTTGAAAAACGGGGGGGGGGGGGGGGGGGGGGGGGGGCAGGCGATAGTTTTCGGATATTAGGCCTACATGTACGTGAAAATGTACGTGAAATTAGTGGTTTCCAAACAAGGGGGCGCAACAGATCTGCCACTGTATGTAGCGGAATGGGGGGGGGGGGGGGTATAGACACACTATGCTATGGCTCTGTTTAACACTAACTTTTGTCGGCTAGTACCAAGGGTTGAAAATTCAACAAAATATGTCGGGTTTTTCTTTTATTTTTTATTTTTTTATTCTGCCGGACACGTCTTTTACTTGAGGAATTTTCTTTCTTTTCTTTTCTTCTTCTTTTTTTTTTATTGGTCCTTCTTAATTATCAGCTCGACCACTCATTTCTTTTTGTGTTGACCCCGGCCCCCCCCCACCCCACCCCGCATCTCTTTCATTTAAACTACATGTACATCAGGCATGCAGCCCACATGCATAATTAGATTCTGTGATGAAGCCCGGTAATAGGTGGTTGACGTAACACGATATCATATAAAGCAGCATTCAAACCAAATTAGAAGGCCTGATTAGAAAACACCCCGACATCTGCTTTTACAGGCAAACTAAGCCTATGGCGACAACTGCCAATTTGCTAGACCACCCAGTCCCCGTCGCTTTGCGACGGCGCTGTCTATAGTTACTGTTTGTGGTCAATCATTGGCCGCAATTATCAACATATTTGAACAACGGGAATCTGCATTTCTATACAAAGTTCTCAAATTGGCAATCGTTGGTGTAGCTAATTTGGAGAAGTTTGATTGGTTGCAAAGGCCGACCAGAATAGTTCATTTTGCTTTAGGGGTGTACCATGGCGTGTATTCAATAATACGTGAGCACGCACGCTCTCCGATGAGATTCGGAACGGATCGGCGGCTAAATATCCCGCCGATTGGTTCCACGGAATGAATCGCCTGGCCGGAACCGATCGCCTGTGACTAGCTGAACGAATCTACGAATCCGGAACAAATCGGTGGTTACATATCCACGGAACAAATCGCCTATGACACCGGCCTGTATCCTTACACTCGACAATACATAAAGGAACACGTGATGCCATCCTCTACATGTATCTACCGGCTAACGTCTTCTATCACACCATCTACAGGTTTGGCACCAGTCCAACCATCCCCAGCCCGGGGTCATGTGGGCAAACAGAAACTTTTTGTGAAAAAACAACAGAAGACTTGTTGAACTTTAACGGCCAATTTTTCCAAATCTGATGTAAAAAAAGTATCAGGGATCAAATTTGGCTGTAATAGCGGAGCAAAATGCCCAAATTTGTCAAAAGAAATATACCATAAATTTGTGTAACTTTTAAAGAATCTCATACTTTACCATGACCATGATATTATTTTCCCAATCATTTTGCTCTTTGGGGGGGGGGGGGAGAGGGCAACTTCTGAAACTGCAAGCCGTGCCAATAGCTGAATGTGTTGGTCACTGAACTTTTCCTTTGGTTTTCCTATTATCCAAAACTCTTTTTTATTTGCAGGCCAAACCTCCTGACATGGGATGGAATTCCAAATGATGAAATTTGGATCAAGTTAGGAGGTGATAAGGGTGGAAGGAGTTTCAAACTTGCTGTACAGGTAGCCAAGCTGCCCCACCCCAACAGAAGAACAAACACAATAATGGTAGCAGTATTTCAGGCTTCGGATAGCACATTCAATCTGGACCTTGCTCTTAAGGACTTTGCGAGTGATGTGGAACTGCTGATGAAAACTACATGGAGGTATAAATATATGCACATAAAATACGTTTTAATTAAGAAGTTTTTAACTCATTAATGGGAAACTCATACATGGAAAACAATGGTCTAAACTGGTAGCAAACCCCAGCAGAATCTCCAGACATCAATCCTATTGAGAAGGTATGAAACGAGCTCGAGAGGTTCCTACGAGAGATCGTACATGGAAAACAATGGACTAAACTGGTTGCGAACCCCAGCAAAATCTTCAGATATTAATCCTATCGAGAAGGTATGGAACAACCTCAAGAGGTTCCTACGAAAGATCGTACATGGAAAACAATGGCTTCAACTGGTGGCGAACCCCAGCAGAATCTCAGGATATTAATCCTATCGAGAAGGTATGGAACGACCTTAAGAGGTTCCTACGAGAGATCGTACATGGAAAACAATGGCCTCAACTGGTGGCGAACCCCAGCAGAATCTCCAGATATCAATCCGATGGAGAAGGTATGGAACGACCTTAAGACGAGAGATCATACATGGAAAACAACGGATTGAACTGGTGGCGAACCCCAGCAGAATCTCCAGATATCAATCCAATGGAGAAGGTATGGAACGACCTTAAGAGGTTCCTACGAGAGATCATACATGGAAAACATCGGATTGAACTGGTGGCGAACCCCAGCAGAATCTCCAGATATCAATCCGATGGAGAAGGTATGGAACGACCTTAAGAGGTTCCTACGAGAGATCATACATGGAAAACAACGAATTGAACTGGTGGCGAACCCCAGCAGAATCTCCAGATATCAATCCGATGGAGAAGGTATGGAACGACCTTAAGAGGTTCCTACGAGAGATCATACATGGAAAACAAAGGATTGAACTGGTGGCGAACCCCAGCAGAATCTCCAGATATCAATCCTATCGAGAAGGTATGGAACAACCTCAAGAGGTTCCTACGAGAGATCGTACATGGAAAACAATGGCCTCAACTGGTGGCGAACCCCAGCAGAATCTCCAGATATCAATCCGATGGAGAAGGTATGGAACGACCTTAAGACGAGAGATCATACATGGAAAACAATGGATTGAACTGGTGGCGAACCCCAGCAGAATCTCCAGATATCAATCCGATGGAGAAGGTATGGAACGACCTTAAGAGGTTCCTACGAGAGATCATACATGGAAAACAACGGATTGAACTGGTGGCGAACCCCAGCAGAATCTCCAGATATCAATCCGATGGAGAAGGTATGGAACGACCTTAAGAGGTTCCTACGAGAGATCACACATGGAAAACAACGGATTGAACTGGTGGCGAACCCCAGCAGAATCTCCAGATATCAATCCGATGGAGAAGGTATGGAACGACCTTAAGAAGTTCCTACGAGAGATCATACATGGAAAACAACGGATTGAACTGGTGGCGAACCCCAGCAGAATCTCCAGATATCAATCCGATGGAGAAGGTATGGAACGAGCTCAAGATTGACATATATATTTGTTTTCGTTTTCATTCTTTATACTCAGGAGTGGAAACCAGCAACAAAACCCGAGATTTTGATTGGAATTGAAGTTTTCTGGAGAGAATACACAAAAGCTTGCGGTTACATGAAGCATATACGGTGTATCTACAAGGCACTTCTTGAGGTTTTCAAGATGAATGAAGGCCGCACAAAGCATTGGTACAGTCGGGAATCAAGGCAACAAAGATGCTGATCTACACCAAGGGCATGAATGATTGCCAAAAGATTAATAACTGGATGGTGCAACAGGTGGCACAAGTGAGATGTCCACATCCAAGTAATCATCGTCTCATAGAGATGTACCACAGCACAGCTGATCTAGGAGAAAGGGCAGAGGCATGTCAGGAGAGAGAATGCACAGAACAGTTCCCATGCAAGTGAGAGTCCTGTATGTGCTGTTCTCGATGTCTAGATAGGTGCAGATGTCCGCATAAGTTTGAATCTGTTCAAGCTAGATTTCTGCAGGTATACATTTTGTTAGTGATAAAAGTAAACAAACCATGTTCTTACAACAAAGGTACCTTCTATTGCATATAACGTATACACGTATGAACATTACACTTCTAAAATGTGACAAATCATGGAATTCGCTTGTTTTTCCAGTGCCCAATTTTAGATATCAATTTTTTCCTCCTATTTCAGAGGCATAAAGTATCTCATTACTTTACTCATTAAATACTCGTTGAGATATTGCTGGTAAAATGGAGATTAAAAATGTGAAAAGAAAGGCAAAAAGGGATGCTGCAGATAAATCCCATCTGCTAAGTCTCTTGGGTGATAGAGCTGAAAAGCAACACTTTTGCAGCTATGTCAGCGAAAAAAGCGGTCCAAAATAAAATCTTGACAGAATTCTCTACAAGGTATGTATCATGAACTACGATAATGTTACTAAAATTTAATCGACTAGATCAAACATTTAATAACATTGTTGAATTCAATCGTGGTTCGGAATAATGTAGCCTAATAATTTAGGCTAAATTTGCAGCAGCTACTCATAATAAGGGATGAGAGAACTGAAAGACCATTGGCGGCGAATGAAGCTGCAGGCGAAAACGTGGGGAGGTCTGCCACCAGCTGAACCGACCATTATGGTCAAAGAAGTGAAGAGGCTCATCTTACAAAAGGGAGGAAACTTCTTGATTTAATCGTATTTCACTCTTACTAAATACGATTTAATTGTACTGGTTGGCATCTCTGAGGTGGCCAGGAGCGACACACGATAGTAGGATACTTCAAATGGGCTGACTCGGGAGGGCCTTCGAGCAGGGACTGCTCAAAGGAATTTTGCTGGCAGACTCCGGATACCCCTTGTTTGAGTAGCTGATGACCCCGGTGTTGAATCCCTCAACCAACCAGGAGAAATCCTACAACAAGTATGTACAGATTAAACCACCCAGACTAGCCTGGTTAGATATGTTGAGGGGAACAGGGATGCATTGTACTCCGAGGCAGCCTGCTGTGGGAAGATGCAGCAGAAGCAAAATCATGTAGTGAAGAAACAATTAAAAACCTATATTGTCTTTGTTGGTCAAGTGTATCCTAAGCTTGCATACAGTGACATAAAACATGGATTAAGTTCTGCTCCTGTTCCGACTCTGAGGAAAAACAATTTCCCACCTACACATTTGAAGAGACATTGGTAAGTATATCTTTTGTCAAGATTACGGAGTGAAGAAAAAGTTAAATTATGAAAAATGTGAATTTTGATAAACTATTTATATAAAAATCCAAAGTTATAAATATACAATATTCAGAAAATAGTATAAATTCCTCAAAGTTCATAAAAGATTGTGTGAAATGCCTTGCACGCAATATGCTACAATTCACATAACCTGGGCAAAGGCTTGGGGAAATCAAGTTTTGGGGAATAAAAAGGGAAATTAATGGGATTAAACCATTTAGAGCAATTGATAAATAGTGAGGACATGACGTCACAAACTGTGTTGTTATTTTCATTGTTCCATAGATTTACATACTTTTTCAAAAATTCATAACTTTCTTATTACCGGTAGTTATCCGATTTTGCTCAAACTTTTTTTGATTGGTATGTCTGATTGTTCTGCTTTTATTAAAAGTAAGTTATTTTTCGAGTGGATTCGTCCTTTAACATGTACTGTACTGTATCTACATGGATGTAATGGCAGAATAAAGTGAGAATGAAAACTGGATAGACGACGGAAAACACTGAAAACATATTCAACACTGCATCCCATACTCATCTCCGATCGGTGGGTGGGTGGGTGGGTAGAGGAATTGAATCTCTATTTTTCTGTGAAAGGTGGTAGATAGTGATATTTTGGAATAAACAATCCTTTTCAGGTGTTTTTCAATGATTCATCCCCTAAACCAGGGATACCGATTAATATCCCTAAGAAATATATATTAAAAGTTAAACTTCTATCCTTTCTAGGTATTTCCCTGTTGATGATAAACCCCAATACTATCATCATGACTTCCCCACACCGGGATACCTCCTTATTCCAAGTGGATATCTAGCAATTGAACCAGTTCATGGAACGACTTCTGAAAAATTGAATATCACAATGAAGGAGCTGGTCAACGGAGACCAATGTGTTCGTGCCACACTCCTTGCCACCTTCAAAATTCCAGGCACGGCTGATCTAGGAGGGCAAAGGCATGTCAGGTGAGAGAATGCACAATACAGTCCCCCTGTTCAAGCCAGATTTCTGAAGAGGTGGTTTGAATTTGCTGCATACACAATATTCCATTATGTACATTTTTCCAAATTTAAGGTGTTATCGGTATAATTCCAATGTTATGCTGTGGAATATAAATAGCATCATCCTGTATTCATCTTACACTTTTTAAAGAAGAGAGGAAAGCAAACTTTACGATTGCAGAGCAGACTAGCCTGGTGCGATATGTTGAGGGGAATAGGGATGCATTGTACTCCAAGGCAGCCTACTGCAGGAAGAAGCAGCACAAGCCAAATCAGAGTGAAGAAACAATTAGAAACCTGAACTATTAGCGCAAGCGTCTGAAACAACCAAACAAGACCAAATGTAAGAAACTTAGAAGGAGAGAGTTCCCTAAAAGACTTGAAATTTCTTTCCTCATTGTCCCTAATTCTTATAGTGCTGCTATTTTTTTATCATTATTATTATAAAAAGTGAAATAAGCTGAACTAATCTTATTCTTTAAAACTCATATTCATGTGAAGGTGGCCTGCAGGAGCCACACACGATAGCAGGATACTTCATGAGCCGAGTCGGGAGGGCCTTCGAGCAGGGACTGCTCAAAGGAATTTTGCTGAGAGACTCCGGATACCCCCTTTTTGAGTGGCTGATGACCCCTGGCTGATGACCCCGGTCGTCACATACATATCAAATACACTTAAGCGAGATTGGGAAGGATAAAGATAGAAAAACAAGTAAAAAACAAGATGAAGTACTTAAAGACAAGATGGCAGAATATGCGTAATAACAATAACATCAGTGGCAAGGCGAAAAAAACGATTCCCGAAAAAGGATCTTGGCAGATCAATATGGGGACATCGCCTGTCAACACAGCCACTAATGTGATATCATCTTTTGCAGATGACCAAGGAGTTTTATGCAGCAATCTGCATATCGGATGCAATGGATGTTGAGAGTGATACCAGGCATCCTACTCCTGCTTCACTCTTTATTCTTCTTTCCTATATGGTAGAAATGGTGCCCACTTTTCAGTACTGTGAGTTCTTCTCCTCGTCTCTGGACTTCACCCAGTCCAACGATGTCCAACTTTATTCCTTGTAGTTCTTCCTCGAGTTCCAGTAGTCTCTCTTCTTGAAGTAGTGATCTCACATTATATGTTGCAATGTTTAGTTTCCATTGGTGGCCTGTCCTCACCCAGGGATTCTTAGCACCCCCTGCTCCTTGCTTTATCGGGCCGCCACCTTGGTCCGGAACAAATGAGCTGCTGGGGACTGGGGGCCTTTGCTTATTTGTGTCTGTCATGCTGGTTTGTGTGAGCCTACCCATCCACGCTGGCCCAGTGCGGTTTGAACGGGGCATTTTTACATCAGAGCTCCGACTCCTAGGTTGATGGCCTTACTGGGCTACGAAGTCAACCTCTCCGCTTATTTCCCCATAGGTGGGGCTATTTAACCCATAGATGGAGCATATATAGGATACAACAAAGTAGGAAATGTAAAGCTAAAGTGGTGCACCTAGATAGATTGAAATCTTATGATGGTCTTACAATGAAGGATTGATTGGACAACCACTCTCTAGAAGAAACCCAGAGAGAGTCAAGCAAATTCCTAAACGTTACAGTTGTGTAGAATAAGCAGCTCATCTATAAATGTCTTTTCTTTTCTTTTTTAACAGATGCCCGTTGCCGTAAGTGCACAAAAGAATTTGACACCTTCCCAGAACTGAAGGGACACCTGCAGGAGGAACATGATTCCGACTTAACCTTCAAGCGTAGGAAATGTGACTATGACAGCGAGGAGGAGGAGGAGCCGCTGGTGAGACATCTTAGGGCCAGCACCTTACCTTACCGAGGCGGAGGAGATGTGCATAACAAACTGGGCCATCGAAATGGTTAGAGTATGACAGGGAAGGATACCAAATGCAACAGGTGCAATGTCGCTTCAAGTTCAATTAGATTTTTATGGAGAAGAGATGTAAAAGAAAGAAGACAAAAGAGCCAGGAAGAAGTAGAAAAGGAGGAAAGGAAAGAGAGAAGCAGGCAGGAAGAGGCAAGGGAGGAGGAGAACGAAAAGAAGAAAGCGGCGGAAAGAAGAGAGATGGAGTACAGGCCATCTTCACCCAAATATATCTTCACTGTATATAGATAGTGATAAAAGAAGATACTGGTATTGACGAATTTTGCATCAAGTTCGTCAACCATCTTATGATCACGAGGTCTAATGAAGGGACCACGAAGCAATGTGGCCAGCAACTGAAGAAGATGCTCACTTTGGCAGGAGGAGGAGTACAGGCCATCTTCACCCAAATATATCTTCACTGTATATAGATAGTGATAAAAGAAGATACTGGTATTGACGAATTTTGCATCAAGTTCGATCGTCAACCATCTTATGATCACGAGGTCTAATGAAGGGACCACGAAGCAATGTGGCCAGCAACCGAAGAAGATGCTCACTTTGGCAGGAGGAGGAGTACAGGCCATCTTCACTGTATATAGATAGTGATAAAGAAGATACTGGCATCGAAGAATTTTGCATCAAGTACGTGAATCACCTATTGATTATGCGATTCAATGAAGAGACAGCCAAGCAGTGTGGGCAGCAGGTGAAAAAGATGCTAACGTTGGCAGGGGGAGGAGTGCAGGCCATCTTCACCCAAAGAGGTGTTTTAAATAGGTACTGGTAAATTACAATATGTAATAATCTATTTTGGATCGCTATGAAATGAAATTCATGAATTGTATTTGTTCTTACTGTTCAAAACAAACGCAAATACTCCTTCAACTACAGACGAGATATTATAAGAAATTTTCTGGAAATTTTAACTAATAGATTAACTAATATTAATTATATTACATGTAAAGTATCTATTTTGTATTCCTTTGCATTGTGCTAGAAATGAAATTTTTAAATTGATGGTAAATTGTCATGTAATTCAGCTGAGGCTGCGAAATGATAATAATAAAACAAACTGAACTGAACTATTATCAATGCCGAAGATTTGGACAAATTGACAATTCACAAAAGAGGTGGGTAAGGTTTAAACCCCCTCTGAGGTTTGAACCTCATCCATGGTTTACATTTTCTGATTCACAAAGAAAGGTTTAAACCAGGGGATGGTTTAAACTAGGGGATGGTTTAACTACGTCATTCTACGTCATATTTTGGTTTCGATTTTAGTCTACTCTTTGGGGTAGTTTAAAACCCCTGCGCGTGTGCATCTGATCTTTCATTTGATCTTTCTTGAAATTGGCGTTGAAATTAAATGAACAAAAATCACAAACAAAATTATTGAAATTTTAAGTCAATCATGTCGTGGGTGGCGGAATGCAAGCACGAATCGTAAGTAAATCGATGTTATCGACATAATGCTGCCTACTTTCGTTCAAAAAAGAGATGCGTTCCATGTGGGGGAAATCACTCGGTCAAAGAATGTACCGGTAAACACAAAGAAAACCAAAAGAGTGTCAATTGTGGAGAAAATCACTCTGCAGCTTACAGTGGGTGCTTACAAGCCAAAAAGGCCAAACAGGTGCAGCAAATAAGGTATACAAAGGGGCTAACGTACGCCGAAGCATCACAATTTTGGCAAGAGCAAAACAAAAGAGAACCAAATTGACAGCCCATCAAACTGATAACGTAAAGCACCAGATTCAGTACCTCCATCTACAGATCTTGCTGAAGAATCAGATGTTGTGGAACCTGACATTGTTAAAGATCAAATCCATAGTAATGTTACCTTTCATGAGGGACATCATGTTTGGGATTATAATTCCTTTTGGGAAACCATTAAAGAAGATCTCATCAAAACAATTTTCACTATTAGTGGATCACCAGAGCCAGGTTAGATTTGCACAATGTGCAATGAAGAGGGATCAGGCTAGTGTCAGCAGAATCGATGTTGTGGAACCTGACATTGTTAAAGATCAAATCCATAGTAATGTTACCTTTCATGAGGGACATCATGTTTGGGATTATAATTCCTTTTGGGAAACCATTAAAGAAGATCTCATCAGAACATTTTTCACTATTAGTGGATCACCAGAGCCAGGCTAGATTTGCACAATGTGCAATAAAGAGGGATCAGGCTAGTGTCAGCAGAATCGATGTTGTGGAACCTGACATTGTTAAAGATCAAATCCATAGTGATGTTACCTTTCATGAGGGACGTCATGTTCGGGACTATAATTGTTTTCCTTTTGGGAAACCATTAAAGAAGATCTCATCAAAACAATTTTCACTATTAGTGGATCACCAGAGCCAGGCTAGATTTGCACCATGTGCAATAAAGAGGGATCAGGCTAGTGTCACCTGTGACGACTGTGACCTAGGTGGTCCCATGTGCATTAACTGCGCAGTCATCACTCATAAATCTAAATTCCATAAGCTCAAGGAGTGGGTGAATGGATGGCCTTCCTGAAGACCTTTTGCCGACGGGCGTTTGTCGACGTGTATACCATCAGTGCACAGATGTATATTCAGAGAACCTTGATGTATACGATGATAAAAATATTAAAATGAAACACGATTATGTAAATTACCATAAGAGAGGGAGAGAAGAGGGAGGGAGGAGGTGGTGAGGAGGCGTAATTATTTTATTCATTTAGACGCATGAATCAACAAGCTAAAACAAGCTATCTACAGGTGCTCCCTTTTCCTGCTACTCATTTTCACAGTTTGTTTAAATTAAACCTAACATAATGGTAGGAGCTGGTAGGAGAATCCCTGGAGCATTGGGAAGTGCTACAATATCTACACCAGACACAAGGCAAAGAGTAGCCAAGATGGCTACGGTAGAGAAGATGGGACCAACTGAAATCTCTCAGTGCCTGCAGCAGGAGCACATCGCAGTGAGGCGAGAGTCCATCACCAGATTTCTGCGGCAGTACAAGGAGACCAAGAGTTCTGCACCTCAGCCACGACAAGCCAGACAAAGCAGACTAGACCCACTCAAGGATCTCATCAAGACAGCATATGAGAATGATAACGAGCTGAGACCTGAAAAACTACGCCAGATTTTGATAGAGCTCTACGGGATGAACGTGTCAGTATCAGCTATCAAGGCACCGACTTGGATGGGTGACATGTGGGCCAAAGTTTGTGCAAATTATGATAAGACTTATCAATAGGGAATTACAAGTTGCCCACTGCCTTGAAAGTATGAGTGGCGGGAGTGGCTCGACGTTATAGTATTCATATTTAATTTAATTTCAATTTTTAAGGTGATGGAAGGAGAGATCATAAGGCACATCAGATATGAACACCTCAGGTTGTACAAGGATCCTGCCACACAAGCCCCCCCCCCCCCCCCCCCCAATTGCTACCCCGCTTGCTACCCCAGTAGTCGAGGAGAGTGAGGAGGAAATGGACGTAGACGAAAGTGAAGAGGAGGTTGAAGCCCTTGAAGTTGTTCAGGTAGATGACATTCTAGGCCTACAGGAAGATACATATTTAGCAAATCTCTGATGTATAACATGTAAACATTTAATTTAAATAAGCAATGTTATTGTTTAACCCATATTTATCATTCTTTTAAACCCAACTGTTAATTTGACATCAAGAACATGAATGATATTCAATTAATATATATCAGAGGCGGGCGGCTCCTTGAATTTTCAATGGGGGGGGGGGGGGGAAGGGGGCAGTTATTCGAAATCCCTTTTCCTTGGGAAGCGTATCAATTCCATAATCTTCTCTTCATTTCCTTCTTCTCTCCTTTCCTTTCTTTCCTATTCTTTCTCCCTTCCCCATTGTTCTTTCTGTCCCCTTTCATTTGTCTTTTTTCGTTTTCTCCCTCTTTTTTGCACCGCCAATAGTTGGGAGTGCAATAGTTGGTAGTGTAGGTAAAAAAGGTGTCTGCCCAAAATTCATGCCAAAATGGACAGGACCATACCTGATCGCTGAAAAGCTGTCTGATGTTGTACATATAGCACACAAGTAGGAATTGTAAAGCTAAAGTGATGCACCTCGATAGATTGAAATCTTATGAGGGTCCTACCATGAAGGATTGGCCTAAACAACCACTCTCTAGAAGAAACCTGAGAGAGTCAAGCAAATTCCCAAACGTTACAGTTGTGTAGAATAAGCAGCTCATCTATAAATGTCTTTAAATTTTTATTTAACAGATGCCCCGTTGCCGGAAATGCACCCAAGAATATGACACCTTTCTGGAGCTGAAGGGCCACATGCAGGAGGAACACGATTCCAACCTGACCTACAAGTGTAGGAAATGTGACTACGAGAGCGAGGAGGAGCCGCCCCTGATTAAGACACTTAAAAGACAGCACGGTTTGTCAGGAAAGGAGACCAGATACAACAGGTGCGATGTCGCCTCCATTCGATTTCTGAGATGCAAAAGAGAGAAGGCAAAAGAGGAGCCAGAAAGAAGAAGGAAAGAGAGAAGCAGGCAGGAAGAGGCAAGGGAGGAGGAGAACGAAAAGAAGAGAGATGGCCAAAGGAGTGGCGAGGCAAATAGAAAAAGAAAAGCGGGAGAGGGAGGAAGCGGAGATGAGCATTGTTGTCAGCGAGGAGGAGGAGGAGGAGGAAATGGAAAGCACTGGTAGTGAGAAGTTTAGAGTCGGAGAGTGAAAGTAGCGAGGAAGAGGAATGAGAGGTGCCTCCTTTGAGGATGTGTATCAATAGGGAGAAGAGCGATGACTGTATAATGGAACATGTAGTGTAATGTAAAATGCCCCATCTAGGAGTTACTCCGCTCAATTTCTCAGATCGCCATTTTGCAGGACATTCAGGAATTCTCAATTCATTTCTTATGTCCATTCTCATTCTTCACCCACAGAAGCAAGTAAGTACCAATTTTTTTTCAAATTAAATAGGAATAATTAAAGGGAAGATATATGGAATATATCGTAAAGGTTAATATATGAACTTTATATTCGATATGTGTACAAATCATGTAGATATAGCTACGTCACGGCGTACAAATCACCATAGAAAGATGATCCGACTAGAATTTCGAGTAGTTAGCTTAAAGGTGAAGGTCATAGAAGTCATTTCTGAAAAATTTTAATGGTAGAGGAATGTAGTAGATGGAGTGATTTGTATAAGGGGCTTTAATCCTTTAGCAGAAGTCCAGTGCCTCAGTTTGCATGAATTTGTTGAAAAATAAGCATCGCCTCTAACTACAATGTAGGTAAAAATGTCTTATACATGTATACATGTATATTTGAATGGGATCTATTAAATCTATTTTTAATTTCTATTTCAAGACTGTTTTGTCTCGTCGTTCATTGAATAGCTAAACTTGTCTACAGTGTATATCAATTTAGTCTGGTGCTAAGATGCTTAGAAAAGGTAACACTATTGTTGTAAACACACACACAAGTGAGCACAAATTAAAGGGAAAATCGTCATTTAATATCTGATGTTAATTATTTTAGCACACTGAACGGATTTTGCAAAAAATTAGGAGGGTTGATGAAAAAAAAGGGTTAGGATGGGAGTCTAACAATGGATGATAAACAACAGCAATTGAATATGCCCCAGAAACAGAATTCATGAAAATGACCCCCCCCCCCCCCCCCCAAAAAAAAAAACTCTTGTGACTTTAAATGTGTGCTCTCTCATGCATAGCCTTTGGACAAGGCCCACATGACAAAGATGCTTTATATTGAGTGAAAGAATAACTGCTGCTGATTGGGAAGACTTATATTTTCAACAACAAAAAATGGTTAAAAAGTTATGCCCTTCTGATTTAGAGGGATTTAGTTTGCTGTTGAATTTATTTACCAGGAAGAGTACCATAAAAACATATATTTCAATTGAAATTCAGATAACATGTCGATATCACTTCCTTTTTTTTTTTGAGGA
Source organism: Strongylocentrotus droebachiensis (assembly GCA_035222895.1). Taxonomy (NCBI): domain Eukaryota; kingdom Metazoa; phylum Echinodermata; class Echinoidea; order Camarodonta; family Strongylocentrotidae; genus Strongylocentrotus; species Strongylocentrotus droebachiensis. Next base: position 249,401 of record JAVYIG010001766.1, read on the forward strand.
GGGGGGGGGGGTTAAATAAAGTTGTTAACATAGTACTTAGGAAATATTGAAATAAGTTATTCCACCATCTCTTACAATATTATTTGTTTTAATATTCAGGACAAGATGGACCCCATCTTGGAAACTACCGAAATTATCCTGAAAGCAATGCTCATCAGAGGAGACTGTTATACAATGGAAGTTGACAAGATCCTAGATGTGGGAGCAATTGAGCAAATCAATGTTAAGGCCGAGAGAATTGTTCAACTAACAGAACATATTGAGATGAAACTAAAATATCTGTCAAATGAGGTAAAGGAGTTGAGGGCTGAGATGAAGCAGATGAAGCCACAGAAGTAAAAAAAAAAAGAAAACGATTGTATAGTAATAAAAAAAAATCTATTAAAGACATAGCATAACATTGTAGGCATATAGTTGTAAAAAAAAATCAAAGTCCAGAAGAATGGAATAACAGTCTTGGCCTTCGGAGATTTGTACCAGTTAGCCCCAGTGTGTCAGCGATTTGTCTTTGAAGAAGTAAAAGACCTGTTCGCTAGATTGGCAGGATCTCTATGGCAGGACAATTTCATGATAGCAGAGCTCACAGAAATCATGAGACAAAAAGATGATAAAGAATTTGCAGAACTTCTGAACAGAATAAGAGAATGTGTCCACACAGAAGACGATGTAGCAAATTTGCAGCAATGCTGTATCTCGTCAGAAGACAAAAATGATTTGTCAGATGCACTGCATGTGTACTCAACGAACGCAAAGGTTGATGCATACAATGAGGACAAACTTGCACACCTGAAAGGAAGAATTAGGAAATGTGTTGCTATAGATAGGAAACCTAATACCCTGAAAGGTCATGTAATGAACAAAGACTCACGTTTCACTGGTGGATTGCCAGCTGTCCTAGAATTGAAGATAGGGGCAAGAGTAATGCTCATTAGGAATATTGATGTGAACGATGGTCTTGTAAATGGTGCATTAGGAACAATTGTCAGCTTCAATGAATTCAATCCTTCTGTTACTAGTTCTAAGGAAGTCTTAGTCCAGTTTGACAATCCAAGAGTTGGGGCAATGGCTGGAGAAAAGACTTCTATGAATAAGGCTCAACACCCTACTGCAGTCCCTATTGGTGTCATAGAAGCAAAATTTTCAATTTCAGCACGTAATCCCGGACTAGAAATAAAAAGGCAACAATTTCCTCTTCGACTATCATGGGCCACCACTATACACAAGGTGCAAGGACTCACTGTCAAGGATATAGTAGTATCTATGGAAGGGAAGTTCAATGATGGACAATGCTACGTTGCTTTGAGTAGAGTACCAAAGATGTCAGGTCTTCATCTTTTGCAGCTCACACCAAGTAAGATTAAAGCAAGCAAAGCTGTGACCAAAGAGTTGATGAGAATGAGCAATGAAATGTCATTTCAATTCTTCCATGATGAAATTGAGACTGCACTCAAGGATCCTTGCCAAACACAAGTCATTGCTGTGCACAATATAAGATCGTTACCTGCTCATTACGATGATCTCAAGGGACTTCCATTCCTTGACAAATGTACTGCTGTGTGTCTTACAGAAACCTGGCTTCAATCACATCACACTGCTTCCATGTACAATTTGCCAAGCTATCACCAATTACGCAGAGATAGATCCAACACAGAGAAGGGTGGTGGTCTGTGCATGTATATCAGCTCATCTGTAAGGTATCAGACCTGGGATTCATCACAAGACAAACCTGGGATGGAAATTCAGAGCATCATCCTACATGTACATCCAGTCAATAGCTCTCCATTTCATTTGGTGACTGTCTATAGAAATCCCAAATCTTCATTGGTAGAATTCAGTGACAGATTTAGCCTACTCCTGAGGTCAGTAGGAGCAACAGAAATACCGGCCATAATTGTTGGAGACTTCAATCTTAACCTGCTAAAAGATCAGCATTCAATGGCAGTCCAGCATGAACTGCAACACTATGGATTTCAGCAATGTATCACCAATCCAACACATGTCAGTAGATCACTGCTGGATCATGTATACTCCAACACACCCTGCACCACATGGCAAACTGCAAGCTACTATAGCTAGTGATCATGATGTCATTTGGATCGCAGTCTAAGGTAAGTGGTCCAAAAGTTCATTTCCAGGTATTAACTACATTCAATCAATAGTATCCCACTGATTAAAACTTGAATAATTACTTTAAACGCTTCAATATTTTATTATTTCATAGGTTGATAAAACATAATTGTGGGTCAAACAAAATGATCACTGTCAAATGATTTTTCTTTACCCCCACCCATCCCGTTCTTTTCTTTGTATTCTAAAAATTGAATCGTCTTCCTATGGTTATACATTTGACCTACATGTAATTAGTCCATAATGTAACCAGATCATCTACCTATTATGTTTATATGTCTACATGTAGGTGGTTAGAGAGATTTTAGCTTTAAAAAAGCCAACACCTGGAAATTCATTCTATGAGTCGACTTCTGTGACCTATGACCCCTGAGCAAGTTACTACAAAATTAAATCGGATTGTATTCCTATGGGTATACACACTATCATCACGTTTGAAGGAAATATATCAAACAGTTCTTGAGGTTTTGCATTAAAAAAGCTATATGTACCTAAAATTTTGTCAGTTGACCTCTGACCTAGACACTTCAAAATTAAATCAGATCATCTTCCTAAGGTGATACACACTATCATATTTTAAAAAAGTTTTTAACCCTTACTTAACTGGGGGGGGGGGGAGGGAGGAGGGAGCCTCGGAGGCCCCCCCCCCCCAAACAAATTTTGTTGCGCATGAACCGCCATGTTTTCGGCGATGCTGCTTCATGCGTTTTTTCTTTCAAGTCTTACGGATCTTTTGACACCAAGTTTTTGAAAATCAGACATTCAGCTAGAGAGTTACTTGACCTATTGTGACCTAAGGTCAAGCCGAAAATTGAGAAATTTGTCATTTTGTGTACAAAATGAATGGCAAAGTGAAATTTCTAGTTTGGTCTATAAATCAGCATAATTTTACTCTTTAGAGTTTAGTTATCATTTATTCAAGCAAAATATTGATACGTAACAACCTCAAGTATCAGAAGTCCTAAAACAATACAATACATAAGATTAAGAATTAATAACAATAGAATACAAAAGAAGTTCATAAAACAATGAAATACATAAGAATTGAAATAGACAAACAGGAAGAGGCAAGGGAGGAGGAACGAGAGGTGCCTCCTTTGAGAATGTGTATCAAAAGGGAGGAGAGTGACAAATTTAATGTAACATGCAATGTAAAATGCCCACAACTAGGAGTAACTCAGCTGAAGTGTGTATCAATCACAATAGAGACTTATGTAACAGAGACTTATGTAAATGTTAGAGGCCAGAGCGTGCTGCAGTCATCTAGGTCTACAGTAATTTCATATCTAATGGAGATTAAAATATTGATTTATGAAGTGTATGATGTGATGTTTTCAGAAGGAATTCTGGAATTATTTTATGTTTATTGAAAATTGTTGAAATGTCCACATGTTGTTAAGTGTCACTGTTTTGGCTCTGTTAAATAGGAATGGGACAGAAAACACAAATCATTCATTGAATCCTTGCACAGCTCACCGTACCACTGTTCCCCTGTGTGCATGTGGCCTGCTATAATAATTCCTTAGCTCCTAAAATAGGTTCCTTTTTATCCTATATCTCTGGATACAGAAATCTTACAGATGTCACCACAACACACACGCAAAAACAGGCAGCAACAAGAGAAGGGTAACCAAGAGTAAGGATACAAACTGCCCAACCACATTCACTATCACTGTGAAGCATAGTGTGGGAAGGTACACCATGGACCTGTCTACATAGCTTGACTTTATAACCTCAATAAAGTTTGATTTATCCAGCTAAAGAAGATGCTGACTTTGGCAGGAGGAGGAGTACAGGCCATCTTCACCCAAATATATCTTCACTGTATATAGATAGTGATAAAGAGGATACTGGCATCAAAGAATTTTGCATCAAGTTCGTGAATCATCTATTGATAATGCAATTAAACGAAGAGACCGCCAAGCAGTGTGGGCAGCAGGTGAAAAAGATGCTAACGTTGGTAGGGGGAGGAGTGCAGGCCATCTTCACCCAAATATATCTTCACTGTATATAGATAGTGATAAAGAAGATACTGGCATCGAAGAATTCTGCAGCAAGTTCATCAATCACCTATTGATTATGCGAACCAATGAAGAGACAGCTAAGCAGTGTGGGCAGCAGGTCAAAAAGATGCTAACGTTGGCAGGGGGAGGAGTACAGGCCATCTTCACCCAAATATATCTTCACTGTATATGGATAGTGATAAAGAAGATACTGGTATTGACAAATTTTGCATGAAGTTCGTGAATCAGCTCTTGATAATGAGGTCAAACGAAGAGACCACGAAGCAATGTGGCCAACAACTTAAGAAGATGCTGACTTTGGCAGGAGGAGTACAGGCCATCTTCACCCAAATATATCTTCACTGTATATACATGTAGATAGTGATAAAGAAGATACTGGTATTGTCAAATGTTGCCTTAAGTTCGTGAACCATCTGATGATCATCAGGTCCAATGAAGAGACTGCCAAGCAGTGTGGCCAACAACTTAAGAAGATGCTGACTTTGACAGGAGGAGGAGTACAGGCCATCTTCATCCAAATATATCTTCACTGTATATAGATAGTGATAAAGAAGATACTGGTATTGACAAATTTTGCCTCAAGTTCGTGAATCATCTATTGATAATGAGGTCAAACGAAGAGACTGCCAAGCAGTGTGGACAATAGCTAAAGAAGATGCTGACTTTGGCAGGAGGAGGAGTACAGGCCATCTTCACCCAAATATATCTTCACTGTATATAGATAGTGATAAAGAAGATACTGGCATCGAAGAATTCTGCAGCAAGTTCGTCAATCACCTATTGATTATGCGAACCAATGAAGAGACAGCAAAGCACTGTGGGCAGCAGGTGAAAAAGATGCTCACGTAGGCAGGAGGAGGAGTCCAGGCCATCTTCACCCAAAGAGGTGTTTTAAATAGGTACTGGTAATTTACAATATGTAATAATCTATTTTCATTTTTTGGATCGCTATGAAATGAAATTCATGAATTGTATTTGTTCTTACTGTTCAAAACAAACGCAAATACTCCTTCAACTACAGACGAGATATCATAAGAAATTTTCTGGAAATTTTAACCAATAGATTAACAGATTAACTAATATTAATTATATTACATGTAAAGTATCTATTTTGTATTCCTTTGCATTGTGCTATGAAATATGTTGTTTAGAAATGAAATTTGTAAATTGATTGTAAATTGTCATGTACATGTAATTCAGCTGAGGCTGCGAAATGATAATTAAACAAACTGAACTGAACTATTATCAATGCCGAAGATTTGGACAAATTGACAATTCACAAAAGAGGTGGGTAAGGTTTAAACCCCCTCTGAGGTTTGAACCTCGTCCATGGTTTACATTTTCTGATTCACAAAGAAAGGTTTAAACCAGGGGATGGTTTAACTACGTCATTCCACGTCATATTTTGGTGTCGATTATAGTCTAATCTTTGGGATAGTTTAAAACCCCTGCGCGTGCGCAAACACGACCTCATCTGATCTTTCTTGAAATTGGCATTGAAATTAAATGAACAAAAATCACAGACAAAATTATTGAAATTTTAAGTCAATCATATCGTGGGTGGCCGAAAGCAAGCAGGAATCGTAAGTAAATCGATGTTATCGACATAATGCTGCCTACTTTCGTTCAAAAAAGAGATGCGTTCCATGTGGGGGAAATCACTCGGTCAAAGAATGTACCGGTAAACACAAAGAAAACCAAAAGAGTGTCAATTGTGGAGAAAATCACTCTGCAGCTTACGGTGGGTGCTCACAAATCAAAAAGGCCAAACAGGTGCAGCAAGTAAAGATTACAAAGGGACTCCTTACGCTGAAGCATCACAATCTTGGCAAGAGCAAAACAAAAAAGAACCAAATTGACAGCCCATCGAACTGATAACGTAAAGCACCAGATTCAGTACCTCCATCTATAGATCTTGCTGAAGAATCAGATGTTGTGGAACCTGACATTGTTAAAGATCAAATCCATAGTAATGTTACCTTTCACGAGGGACATGTTCGGGACTATAATTGTTTTCCTTTTGGGAAACCATTAAAGAAGATCTCATCAAAACAATTTTCACTATTAGTGGATCACCAGAGCCAGGCTAGATTTGCACCATGTGCAATAAAGAGGGATCAGGCTAGTGTCAGCAGAATCGATGTTGTGGAACCTGACATTGTTAAAGATCAAATCCATAGTGGTGTTACCTTTCATGAGGGACATGTTCGGGATTATAATTCCTTTTGGGAAACCATTAAAGAAGATCTCATCAGAACATTTTTCACTATTAGTGGATCACCAGAGCCAGGCTAGATTTGCACAATGTGCAATAAAGAGGGATCAGGCTAGTGTCAGCAGAATCGATGTTGTGGAACCTGACATTGTTAAAGATCAAATCCATAGTAATGTTACCTTTCATGAGGGACATCATGTTTGGGATTATAATTCCTTTTGGGAAACCATTAAAGAAGATCTCATCAGAACATTTTTCACTATTAGTGGAAGCCCAGAGCCAGGCTAGATTTGCACCATGTGCAATAAAGAGGGATCAGGCTAGTGTCAGCAGAATCGATGTTGTGGAACCTGACATTGTTAAAGATCAAATCCATAGTAATGTTACCTTTCACGAGGGACATGTTCGGGACTATAATTGTTTTCCTTTTGGGAAACCATTAAAGAAGATCTCATCAAAACAATTTTCACTATTAGTGGATCACCAGAGCCAGGCTAGATTTGCACCATGTGCAATAAAGAGGGATCAGGCTAGTGTCAGCAGAATCGATGTTGTGGAACCTGACATTGTTAAAGATCAAATCCATAGTGGTGTTACCTTTCATGAGGGACATGTTCGGGATTATAATTCCTTTTGGGAAACCATTAAAGAAGATCTCATCAGAACATTTTTCACTATTAGTGGATCACCAGAGCCAGGCTAGATTTGCACAATGTGCAATAAAGAGGGATCAGGCTAGTGTCAGCAGAATCGATGTTGTGGAACCTGACATTGTTAAAGATCAAATCCATAGTAATGTTACCTTTCATGAGGGACATCATGTTTGGGATTATAATTCCTTTTGGGAAACCATTAAAGAAGATCTCATCAGAACATTTTTCACTATTAGTGGAAGCCCAGAGCCAGGCTAGATTTGCACCATGTGCAATAAAGAGGGATCAGGCTAGTGTCAGCAGAATCGATGTTGTGGAACCTGACATTGTTAAAGATCAAATCCATAGTAATGTTACCTTTCATGAGGGACATCATGTTTGGGATTATAATTCCTTTTGGGAAACCATTAAAGAAGATCTCATCAGAACATTTTTCACTATTAGTGGAAGCCCAGAGCCAGGCTAGATTTGCACCATGTGCAATAAAGAGGGATCAGGCTAGTGTCAGCAGAATCGATGTTGTGGAACCTGACATTGTTAAAGATCAAATCCATAATAATGTTACCTTTCATGAGGGACATCATGTTTGGGATTATAATTCCTTTTGGGAAACCATTAAAGAAGATCTCATCAAAACAATTTTCACTATTAGTGGATCACCAGAGCCAGGCCAGATTTGCACCATGTGCAAGCTGGATCAGGCTCATTGTCACCTGTGATGACTGTGACCGAGATGGTCCCATGTGCATTAACTGCGCAGTCATTGCTCATAAATCCAAATTCCATAAGCCCATGGAGTAGGTGAATGAATGGCCTTCCTGAAGACCTTATGCTGACGGTCATTTGTCGACATGTATACCATCACTGCACAGATGTATATAACGAGAACCTTGATGTATACGATGATAAAAATATTAAAATGAAACACGATTATGTAAATTACCATAAGAGAGGGAGAGAAGAGGGAGGGAGGAGGTGGTGAGGAGGCGTAATTATTTTATTCATTTAGACGCATGAATCAACAAGCTAAAACAAGCTATCTACAGGTGCTCCCTTTTCCTGCTACTCATTTTCACAGTTTGTTTAAATTAAACCTAACATAATGGTAGGAGCTGGTAGGAGAAACCCTGGAGCATTGGGAAGTGCTACATTATCTACACCAGACACAAGGCTAAGAGTAGCCAAGATGGCTACGGTAGAGAAGATGGGACCAACTGAAATCTCTCGGCACCTGCAGCAGGAGCACATGACAGTGAGGCGAGAGTCCATCACCAGATTTCTGCGGCAGTACAAGGAGACCAAGAGTACTGCACCTCAGCCACGACTAGCCAGACAAAGCAGACTAGAACAACTTAAGGATCTCATCGAGACAGCATATGAGAATGATAACGAGCTGAGTGCTGAAAAACTACGCCAGATTTTGATAGAGCTCTACGGGATGAACGTGTCAGTATCAGCTATCAAGGCGCCGACTTGGATGGGTGACGTGTGGGCCAAAGTTTGTGCAAATGATAAGATTTATCAATAGGGAATTATGAGTTGCCCACTGCAAGAAATTAATGAACGCTTCCACGACAAGAGTGATCAACACCTTTGAAGATGTTGTCTTCAGTGGCGAAACGTCAATCCAACTGTTTCGAAACGGGAGGGTAACCTTCAGAAAAGTCGGTGAGCCGAGGAAGTACTTTAATCGACCCAAACATCCTGGAAAAAATCATGTGTGGGGAGCAATATCACGTCGCGGTGCCTCCGACTTCTTGGTCTTCACCGGGATCATGAAAGCAACCTTCTATTGGAGGTCATTTTAGAAGGAACGTTGAAGCCTTTCCTGCAAGCTGTCTACCCCACCCAGCATAGATTTATGCAGGACAACGACCCTAAGCATACGTCAAAGGCAGCCCAGGCGTGCAGGATAAAAAACAACATCCTCTGGTGGAAAACTCCTGCAGAAAGTCCCGACCTCAATCCTATCGAGATGGTGTGGGCCCATATGAAGGCATGGGTACAGGAGAGGAGGCCCTCTAATATCGAAGATCACGAGACCACACGTCCTGCCTGTCCAAAGAAGGATGGAACAGTAATTATATCAATTGATGCCAATTTTGGTCTCATGAGGAGGAAGGCAGGGACATCTCATATGGAATTTTGCATGGAATATGAATAAAAGTAACCAATCAGTCAATCAAAAAAAGTGGGAAATGAATTCGTAGAAAATCTTTTCATGCGTTCTCAAATCCGAAAAAGAGACCACCTTCTTATCAGCATCCGGATGCTTGCCCTGCCATTCCTAGAAAAATATGCTGGAGAAAATTTCATGTCAACTTGAAATTATCATTACTCTCCTTAAACGGATGGCAGAAGTAAAAGTAGTTTGAACCCGGCGGCAACTGAATTGGATGCGTTAAATTGGTGTCAATAACCGTAGTAACAGAGACCTTCTATCATATTCGTGGTAGGGAAAAGAGAGGGAAGGTGGAAACGAAGACATCCAATTTTGATGAAGACAGTCATGTAAAGTAATAATAATCACACCAAGTTCCATATTCCTCACTATGCAATCAGAGCACTGATTTTTCGAGGTCGCCCGCGGGAGCTAGGCGCTCGGGGAGTTGGCACCGCGCCAGGGGCACAGGCCCTTTGGGGTCATCTGTGGGAGTTCCGCGGCGTGACCGTTCATATGGGGCAGCGGCACCGCATCCTGGGGGGGTTCGCCGACCCGGGGCGGGTGCCAAGAGGGAGTTTGGGGATGATTTTGCTGGGGAGCCGCCCCACAAGTAATGTCGGGATCGTCGACTTCGGGCCTGTCCGATAGCGGGGTGTACCGCTCAGGTCGACCGTCTGAAGTGGCACATTTATGATCATATGCCTGAATGCTTCAGATTTCGTATGGGGGGTAAGTGCCCCATGCCGAACGCGACGGCCCAGCAGGTTAAGTTCTTGACAAACATAAAAAGCATGCCTCTAACTTTCGAGATGGTGATACAGCAAAGGTTCAAGTTGTTAGATGGAAGTGTACCTTGTGAGAATGTTCAACCCGAACCGTCTTGAGTGTTCCTGACCAGTACTTCATTTGAGGGGGAACGTTATGTACATATAAGGAAATTTTGACGATATGATTCACTCTTCTATCCTAGAGGTGTGTATTGATGGAGAGAGAGAGAGAGAGGTAAGGATTTGATGAATGAAGAGAGGTAGGTATTCGATGTATATAATGAGAACCTTGATGTATATGATGATAAAGGTAGACATCACAATGCAGCAGTGCGATTATGTACATGTGAATCGGAAGCCTCTACCCTACTCAGCTATAGTCTTTGGACAACAAGCAAAAATCCGCGGCGAGCGGTGCACTTTGATTGATTGAATCTGATTCATTACTCCATCGTGGAATGCAAAACATCCTTGCATTCTTCTCCTACTACTACGAAATGTCTTGTGGATTTAATATGTACATGTATATAACGAGAACCTTGATGTATACGATCATAAAGGTAGACATCACAATGCAGCAGAGCGATTATGTACATGTGAATCGGAAGCCTCTGCCCTACTCCGCTATAGACTTTGGACAACAAGCAAAAATCTGCGACGAGCGGTGCACTTAGATTGCGGTGCACTTAGATTTATTAAATCTGATTCACTACTCTATCATGGAAAACAAAACTTCCTTGCATTCTTCAAGCCAAATGCTGCAATGGAAAAATGGATTGTCTAGCTCCCAGGCAAGTGCATCGTAGAAGGAGCTGGTAGGAGGATTCCTAGAATATTGGGAAGACTTCCATCAGACAGTACTTCAGATGGCAGTACCTCATTCAGATCATGGGACCACATGTCCTGCAGTCCAAAGAAGGATGGAACAGTCGTTATATCAATTGATGCCAATTTTGGTCTCGTGAGCAGGAGGAAGGTAGGGACGTCTTGTATGGAATTTTGCATAGAATATGAATAAAAGCAACCAATTAATCAATCACAAAAATTTGGAAATGGATCGGTAGAAAATCTTTTCATTTGTTCTCAAATCCGAAAAAGAGACCACCTTCCCATCAGCATCCTGGAACTTTACCAGTACGACTTCATCCAACTAAGGAATCCTTTTGACGATGATAGCAACCAAGAAGATAACATTGCAATAAGTTCCCTCAATTCCTTAGCAACTGGCCGTGACAATCTTCATGAGTAAGTAATTCAAAGAAGTATAGAACAGTAGTTATATCTATTGATGCCAATTTTGCCACAGTGAGGCTGCCAAAGTGAGGATGTCAAGTCCCAGAAGAAGCGCAAGAGGGAGCTGGTGACGGCAGACTTTCCTATGAAACGAACCAATACATATATGCACACAGAAAGAGTCACGTGGCACAATTTTGAGCAATGTAAGGTCATTATTTGGAAGGATATCTGGTGTGCAATCTCAACACAAGGAAAATTCAGACCCACGCTGTGTATGTGCATTGCTTTGGCCAAGTACATTCCGGACCGGTATGTAGAAGAAGTGGATGAAGATCATGCGTGCAAGAAAACACACATGTATTTATAAATTCAGACATTAATACAGACAGTAAAAACTAGAATGTGCACAGGAAGACACATTTCTAAAATTGTACATAAATACATCGAAAGATGTTGGTGCTTACAACTGTACATAAACAAGTACATTCCGGTGTGTAGCAGAAGTGGATGATAACCATGTGTGCAAGAAAACACACATGTATTTATGTGTATTTATTCAGATATTGATTCTTCATTAAATTTTCCAGCAAGTGTAAGTTAATTTGTAACTTTGTACATTGTACAACTCGGATTAAAACATGGAGATACATGTACATGTATAACCTGAATGCTGTGCTACTTTCCTTCACATTAATCTATACAGAACCTGTCTCTTTTTCTTTTTCAGATTGTCTTGAGAGGATACGTAATATCCAAAGTAGTGTAGCAGGTAATGTGTTGTGCATGCAACAATCTGCACTCGTATTCACAAAGCACGACAGCAGAACAAGTACAAGACACACAGGAAGGCTTCTTCGCAATAGCAGGGTTCTTGAAGGTGACTGGAATCGTAGATTGACGCATGCATGTTCAACTGCATGCTTGTAGATTGGGGCCCCAGGAGCCACAGTATGTAAACAGAAAAAGCAGGCACAGCATCAACATGCAACTGATATGCAACCACCAGTACCATATTCAATGCGGTGGCACGCTGGCCAGGGGGAACACATGATTCAAGGATCATCAGGATGAGCAGAATAGGGCGAGCTTTTGCCAACCACCGACTCCACGGCGTACTGCTAGGTGATTCAGCATACCCTTTGCTTCCCTGGATTATGACGCCCGTCATCAACGCTGAATCTCAAGAACAGATTTTACTTTAGCTAGCTTGATTCAGCATCCTCATCAGCTATACCACACTAGCTGCTGGAGCTATCAAGATCCAGATCCAAAGTAAATTGGAAAAATTTAGAGAGGTTTAGCCTGATCAAAGTAATTGGAGCCAGGGTCAACATAATCAACAATCGAAGAACAGATTTTAAATCCAACGAGGCTAAGAAAGAAGCGTGGGTCGAGATTTCGAACCTTTTCGCAGTGAGATTTGGGAAGAAGTGGCAGCTTCACCAGATCAAAGAACAATGGAAACGTTTAAGGCTCCTTGCCAAGAAGGAGTTTGGCAATTTAAGGGCTGAATCGCGGAAGACTGGGGGTGGGCCTCCACCAGATGAGCCCACTCCCATCAGCAAACTCGTGAAGGACATGTGTCCTTTGGATTTCATTCAAATGAATAACCTGACGAGGATGCCTTGGTCAATAAGGCAGCTGTCACGGCCCTGAAGTTTTTGGCTGGAGCAAGTTCTCACAAGATAAAAGACTAAAAATTCTTACTACTGATTCGTAGATTCTTTAACTAGCTAGACCAGAGGGGTTTATCACAAAGAATTTATGTCTAGACATAAACCCCGAAGTCTCTCGTAAGTGGTCTACTTAAGAGAGACTTTAGTTACGAGAGACTAGTAGTGTGTTTCACAAAGCAAAGTCTACTCCTAGACATCTCTCTAAGTAAAAAGTCTCTGGTAAAGTTACGAGAGACCAAGACTTCTTGTAAGTATTCAAAGTCTCCGGTATCTATTTGTGTTTGATTTTTAATCATGGCGGTAGGTTTTTTTGTGTTCGAGGAGGAGGAAGAAGTGCATTGAGGCGAGAGAGAGTTTTTCGAGATAGGACCAACCCATTAGATATTTGTAATGACAAAGAACTTAAGAAAAGGTATAGATTCACGCGAGACAGTTGCATGAGGATCATTGATTTGCCGAGGATCGACTTGGAAACTTCAACCAGAAGGAACCCTGCATGCAGTTCCAGGTACCCTTCGAGTATTTATAGCCCTCTCATTTTACGGGCAAGGAGCACTGTTCAGCAACACAGCAAATATACATGAGGCAGAGATGCCAACCTCTTGACACAAAAAAATATCACTGAGTATTTAAAAAATCAGATTTTCACGAAAACCAGTAAAATTTCAGAAAAATGTTTGCTCTTTCATAAAAATTTAATGAGAAAAATGTAAAGCAAAGTTTTTGTTGGGGTTGCAGGGTTTACTTGTACATGTTTCTATGCGATTCCGCTGTTTTTATGGGTTTTATTTTCATTTTTTTATTAAAAAAAAAGAAAAAAGAAAAAAGATGAACAATTGTATTTTAAGATTTTAAGAGCGTATTTCACTCTTATTATCGTACTAAAAACGATTTAATCGTACTGGTTGGCATCTCTGCAAGGAGCACTGTTTAGCAACACAGCAACAATACACGAGGTCAGCATCCCCACTGCATCGAGAGTCATTAAACGAGTGACACTTGCTCTCATCCGAAGAAGGAACATGGCAAGTACACGTTGCCCCGGCAACTAGATCAAAGTCACAGAGACCTTCTATCTCGATCATGGTAGGAACAAGAGAGGGAAGGTGGAGACAAAGACATTTAATTTTGATGAAGGGCACCAATTTCATTATTTTTATGCGCACGGTACTGTACCGACGCACAAGTTCATGAGTCCAGCGAACATATATTATAGCTGGTAAAAGAGAATTATTGCTGAGCAACACTGCCACAATCCACAGGGTCAGCATCCCAACAGCATCAACGATTCTTAGAAAAATAACTCTTGCTCTCATCAGAAGAAGGCACATGGTAAGCACACATCGCCCCGGCAACTAAATCCTAGGCTAGGGTCTACAATTGAAAGTCTTTGTGCTGCATGATACATGTATTATGGAGCAGCCACTCGCCACAGCAATTCGTATTGGAATTGATGCAACTTTGGATGATCATGACGATGGTATGAACATTTCTAATTATTATTTCTGTGATAATCTTTATGAATATTACTGTGATTATAAAATTAATATTACTGTGATGATTGAATATTTTCCAATCGTATTTTGTGGTTAAGCTATCTATTTGGATGCCCATGCCCACGGAATTACTTACCCAAAATTGAGATTCAATTCATTGGCTAAGTATTTTGCTAAGTAAAGTATGATTTTGTCTTAGTACATGACTTAAGTATTTTACTTAAGCAAGGTTGGTATTCAAATCTCTCTTTTTGGCTAAGTAATTGGCTCAAACTTAGGAATATAAAGTAGGACACTTAAGCTAAATCCTCATAAGCTACACAGGTACTTGTAGGGGCAAGTTGTGTTGACATGGCATTCGATCGCATTCCAAACACTATCAGCGTGCACTTCGTCACCACTTGGTTCAAGATCGTGTACATGATCAAGAGATATCGGTTTAATCGAGAAGGAATCAACTACAAAACTGAACTATTGATTAATGATATTGCTCCAAAGGGGAATACCAACAACCCGATTCCTCCGGTAGATAGGATTTGTGCAGCTCTTCAGTTTTACGCTTCGGGCTGTTTCCAAAGAACTGATGGGGACACGTTGCATGTATGACAGTCATCTGTGTCAAGGATTGTCACCACAAGAAAACTGCTTCAATTCATTCACCTTCCCTGTGAGGAGGAGGAAAGGAGGAGGAACACCGAACATTTCTATTGCACAGCAAGATTCCCTGGCATCACTGGGGTGATTGATTGTACCCATGTGAAAATACAGGCGCCTTCAGAGTATGAGGATCAGTACGTGAACAGAAAAAGGTTTCACAGCATCAATGTTCATGTCGTCTTTGATGCGAACTGTTACATCACAAACGTGGATGCCGAGTGGCCTGTGGGATCAAACTTGGAGGGAAACGAAATTGTCTCAGAAACGGCTCCTGTTGCTAGCCTAGAGGAGGAAGCAGAAGGAAGGCCCAGAGAACCACACACCTCACTGCGCAGGCACTTCACCAGAGGCACTCCACGAAGTAAAAAAAGTGCTTAGATTTCAAGTGGGAAGTGCCGGTTGAGAAAGAGATGAACAACTTACGCTCACTAACAAAATTTCAGGGGCAAAAACTAACAAGTACATTCCAGTGTGTAGCAGAAGTGGATGAAGATCATGTGTGCAAGAAAACACACATGTATCTGTTTATTTATTCAGATATTAGTATAGACAGTAAAATATAGAATGTGTACAGGAAGACACATTTCTAAAATTATACATAAATACTTCCAAAGATGTTGGTGCTTTCATAAACAAGTACATTCCGGTGTCCAGACATGTTTGGGAGGGGAGGACGTGTTTTCTGTGAGCTCCAGAAATTTCAGCCGTAACTCGGGTTAGGGCGCACAAAAAGAATTAAAATTTATATCGGACTGTGGATAACAGCACTAGGAAGGCGATCTTGAGAAAATCTGGAATTTTATATCATCGATGGACCTAATTTTATAGCAAAACATTCGAAAACTTTTCACTTTTTATAGGATTTGATTTTTCAAATTTGTTTTTCTTCGCGTATTCCTGGGTATTTGTTTTGACTGAAGACGCGGAGAAGCACCTGCAACGCAGTATCAATATACGCACAACAACAGTACAGCGCGCACTTTTCATCTCAGCTGAGTGTGACGTCATAATAGGAGACTGTTTGGACTGTCTACTTCTCTTTCAGCCAAGTGCACATATCCTTTTCTTGAATGTGAATGTTGATGTTTCGATTTTGTTGTTGTTCTTTGTTTTATATGTAATTGTTCGTAGATCGATCAGGTGAGTGGTACAGGCACAAAATTACTTATCATAGGTTTTGTTTAAGCTTGGATTGTTAGAGCTCTTGTGAGTAATATGCCGCGGGATTCCATATCCTCAAACTGCTGGCGAACAGAGCAACAAGATCAAGCTCTGTAATTATCGTTAGGATTTCTGTCTAGTAGTGTCGTGTTGGTGCCATCGAACTGGATCAACTGAATCAATTGATTCATAATTACAATCAGTTTCTCGATTTATTAATCAAATTAATTTGATATCGTAAGGTAATCCGATCTGCCCTTTATCTCCTCAATATTCTTGCACTTATTTCGAGAAAAAAATCTTTGTTTTCTACTATGTTTTTATCACAGCACTGAATAGACATAATCATAAAGTACTTAAAACTTAAAAGTAATATTTGGTTGGTTCAATTACAACTCTTTTCATAAGAGTAATTGTAATCGCCTCATTCTTTTAATAAATGATATTTGTTTTGCCATGCTTAGTTGTAACCACTGCCTAGTGCCTTGTGGTTCAGGTTCTCTTTAGAATCTACACAAGGCTAAGGGAGCAATCCCTAACAGAAAACCATGCCACCGTGACAGCATTGAGGGTCTAGTGGTTCACACCTGTCCTGGTTTGTCCACGCCGGTGTGAAACTGCCAACAAATCAGAAATAGCAGGCTATTTGGCAATCTCAAGCTGATGAAGCCATACCTACTGAGACGCTTTGGTCCACTTAGTTCGTTTTCATGCATTCCCTGAGAGAGAGCCGTTAGTAACTTGCAAGAGCTACCAGTACTTACCCACCATTGCAAGCAGCCTTCATTATGCGCAACAGTATAAACAGCTGTAAAGTGAAAATGAAGGCGGTCATGGTCGACAACTACTGTAGACAGCTACTACTACTACATTCCGGTGTGTAGTAGAAGTGGATGATAACCATGTGTGCAAGAAAACACACATGTACATGTATTTATGTTTATTTATTCAGCTATTGATTCTTTATTAAAGTTTTGTTTCTTCTGCGCTCTGCGGGTGTAGCGTTACCGATCCGCCCCTTGGCAATACGAATGATAGATTCCTCGTCATAAAATACCTCCAGTTCACCTTCTACTTTTATGAGTTGTCCGTCTTCCCGAGGAACTATCGTGCATAACGTGAAAGTCTTTGTCCTGCATGATACATACATTATGGGGCAGCCACTCGCCACAGCAATTCGTATTGGAATTGATGCAACTTTAGATTATGACGATGGTATGAACATTTCTAATGATTATTTCTGTGACTATCTAGAACTATGAATATTACTATGATTATAAAATGATTATTACTGTGATGAAAAAAATTAATAATACTGTCATTCAGTGCCTGTGTATTAAAGGCTGCGCAGGTGCAGTGTTTAACATGGCGAAGTGTGACAGCCAAAACAGCTATGCTGTTACTATCATGGGCAAATGCGGGGTAGAAGTAATTTTTAGCCATAATCAGCTGAAAAAAAGAATAAGCATGTTTTCCATGTTCCACATTAAGAAAAACAGAAAAGATTACCAAAGTTACCAAAAGATTCTGCCCATTTCGTGCTGATCAAACAGTTGCCTTGTCTCTTTCTCAATAGGCAGGGATGTAAGTTGTGCCGTTTTCTTACAAGTAACATATAATTTCATGATTTGCCCTAGCTGGCATTCACAAAACACATTTGATTGCAACAGTTGTGTGTGTGTGTGTGTGTGTGTGTGTAAATATATATTTTAAAAAATTGTCTTGAAGACAGGTATCCTTTCATCTGTTGGTTGATGGAGCAGTTGCTAGTGATGAACAAATTATAGATTTCTTCACCCAACAGTTGAACTTATTCTTAATCTTACAGATCAATGGTAAAACTGAAGAAAAAAAAGAGTAAATACTCATGTTTGCGTTACAGCCAAAAGGGGGGTGCAACAGAATAGCACATAATTATGATAGAACGAATGATAGTGTTTATAAAGTTACTGATGTTATTATCCTTGCTACAATGGAACGCCCAGGGACTTTTAGGGCATGGAAATGAACTATCCAATTATCTGAACTTACAAAAAGATTTTAAATATGGCATACAGGAGACCTTGGGGGTGTTTCACAAAACTTATCATCAGTGACAAATGACAGTTTTTTTGTTATAAGCTACAGAAATCCTTGCTTCTGATTGGTTAATTACCAGCAAATTTTTCACTGCTTTTTGTCTTTTGTCACTGAAAAGGGCTTTGTGCAACACCCCCCTGGTTTCAATTGCCTCTGTTGGTTGATGGAGCAGTTGCTAGTGATGAACAATTTATAGATTTCTTGAGCCAACTTATTGTTAATCTTACAGATCGATGGTAAAACTGAAAAAAAGATTGAAGTTATTACTCTCGTTTGCGTTGCAGCCAAAAGGGCGCTGCAACAGAATAGTACATACATGTAATTATGATAGAACAAATGATAGTGTTTAAGTTACTGATGATCATGTGGACAAGTCATTATCGTATTTCTTTACCCCATTTGTCAAAGGTTGGTTGCTTCACCTGAAGGACCCTGCCATGAGGAACGGTCTGTGCTCTTTTCTCGGTGACGTGCCGAGGTCGATCGCCGGGCTGCACTGGAGGTTGGGCTGAGACTGGAGGATATGGCGGCACTTGTCGCAGTCATTGCCTTTTTGGAGCAGTGCTGTTGCCACAGGTATCATTTCATCAGTTCGTTGATGAAGCCAGTTGCTTGGGTTCGAATCTCTTTGACATAATGCTGAACTGCTAAAGGCATAGGTGTCTACTGTCCAGTCATCCGTCTGTGGCTGTGAGCAGTTGTCACTTCTTTGGAACATTGTGAAATTACAGCACAGTGTTTCCATCATCTGAATGTAAATCAAGCAGAAATGTAATTGGGTCATCATCTGTCCGATGCACTGCTGAACTGCGGAAGGCACAGGTTGTAGAATGAGGTGGCCATGAAAGAATCGCTTCGTTTCCAGGACACCCATTCCTTTTCGATGAGTTCCTCTACCGTTGCATGACCAGTGAAGTGAGGATCCTATGAAGAGAGAAAGAAGAAGGATTAATCTAAAGAAGGATAAATCATTCAGTGAAGGGTAGACGATAATCTTAAAGGCCATCTGTACTAGTGTACAGGAGGGATTAGAGCACCCTGCAAGGTCACTGGACAGGTGGTTATCTCATCAAATCAGCTCTCAATTAATATAAGAAAAAGAGGAACATGGGGGACCAATGGTAACCGATTGTGCATTGTTTGTCATATAGAGGACGCAAGTAGCTACAAGTAGTGCAGTGGGCCTTTATAGGGATTGGGTATCTTTGCCTCACATTGTAACAAAAAATCCTGGATTTAGGTCATGCTGCAATCATAATTATAAACTGTTAGGTCAGTCAGGAATCCCATGACTTTCATAAGCCGGTTGCTTGTCTGATTATCAAGATATTTATGATTGGAATTAGAAATTGCAAAAACCATTGAATGATAAAAAAAAATTAAATTACAGAAGAATACAGAGTGCCTTTGAAATCCTTGTCAGTTGTTATGCATAACAATGTCTGCACTTTGAGACTACGTTGACAGAATACTAGGCTGTGTGTGTGTTGACTCAGTCAGTAGAGCGTCCGCCTCACAACCGGGAGGTCGTAGGTTCGAACCCCGGCCGCGTCATACCAAAAAACGTTAAAAGACGGGAGTTGCTGCTACCTGTTTGGCGTTCAACAATAAGGGATAGAGCAACGTCGATCTGGCGCTGCTTAGTGGCTGTCGGGCTCACGATCAATTGGGCAAAAAGAAATTCCATTTTCGGTTTAATAACATTTGGAGTGGACTTAAGATTATTATTTTTATCATTATTATTATTATTATTTACTTTAGCAGGGCAAGGCTATGCTCTGCTCATGGCTTTAGGGATTGTGGTATAAAGTGTTAAATTAGATTATGTGCCTGCAGACTACCATGCTGGACTCTCTTCAATAATTTTGAGACAAATGTTACATGCGATTATTTTTCACTTGTTTTTTAAATTTACATATGAATAATTGACTTACCAGGATGAGGAGATATGAATGGGTAGCTCCAAGATGGACACCAAAGATTCCTTTAGAAGATGCATCGCTGTCTCCACCTAACAAAAAAAAGATCACAAAGAATTTGAATTTGTTTTATACCTGACGGACTTCCAAGTATTTCTTGTTGGAGGATGAGGATGGGTGAATGTTTCAATGAATTTTATGTAAGAAATTTAGAGTGTACAGAGGTCAAACACAACAAATTTAACAAGATTAATGTTAAATCAGTCTAATACACAGACTACTCAACAAGACATTGGCTGGTTATAAACGTTAACTTGCTAGGTTCAGAAAACATTCAGAACATGCCTAGATTTTTTTTTTTTTTTTTTTTTAAACAAAATCCTCAATCTGCTTTATATGAAATATGCAATCTAAAATTACTCCCAAAGTTGTTCTAGGGCTACTGTAACAGAATGGGTGACCCAGCAGGAAAGAAGGTAGAAAGTTGGGACCTAGGAAAGCATTTCAAGAAACCATCATATGTTCCAGTTCACCGACAACCCATTGCAACATGCATGTATCGTATTCAACATACATTTTGATAAGATATTAGTGAACTTATACTTCTGGGCCCCATTTCACAAAACTTGTCATCAGTGACAAATGACAGTTTTTGTTATAAGCTACTCAAATCCTTCCTTCTGATTGGTTATCAGCAGATTTGTCACTGATTTTTGTCATTAGTCATTGATAAAGGGCTTTGTGAAACAGGTCCCAGGTGGTTACGTGAATTGATGCCTATCTTACCCATCATAATCGGTGTGCCTCTGGTCTTGAAATGTTGAATAAGATCAGGAACAATGCCAGGGATGTCATTGCCAAAACTCAGGTGGATGATCTTTCCACTAACCTGAAAAGAAAGTCAATAAGAGATAGTAATCAAAGACTACAAAACTGCTGAGGCCATACCCATGCGGGGGAATCAAGTTCTTTTAACTATAGAGTCTAAGTCGATCTCACAACACCTTACCTTACAATAGCGCTGGATCATACATGTTATTTTCTATTAACACGAAGTATAAAACCCAACATTTTTTGGATAACCCTTTTATAATGAATGAGGCAATGAAAACACTACTGAAATAGTAGAAGTAACATGTGCTTTTACACATTAATTTATGCACAATTGTAACAAATTAATTATCTAACATAGTGTATATGTAAATATGCAAGGTAAATGGAAATCAATGCAATAAAGAAGAGGATTCAATACCATCCTATGCCCACCCCCTATCATTCACTGATACTGTTCTCTCAAAGTTCAGCAATCTATGATCTAGCAAGAATGGTGCCCTACCCCTAGCTCCGTACCAGCATCCAAACAATGGCTGAAGCCCCTACAATGACTGGATCCACACTACACCATTCTCAAAATGTTCTTTTAAAGGCATCGTTTAACAATGTTAAATCTGAGATGCACAGCCCTACGTGTTAACAGTATCTGTGATATGGTGTAATATTGAAGCCCTAAAAAAATTGCGCTTGAAAATGATCAAGAAGTGCCTCAAAAAAGAAAAAAATCTTTGAGTGAACGGTTTTACTATAATCATTTCCCCCAATAGTCTGTAGTGTTATAAAAACTGTTGGGAAAACGAAAAATGAAACTTCGATTTCCAATCATATCATAAATATCTTGATAATCAGACAGGCGATCGGCTTGTAATCCTGACTGACCTAAAGGTTTATAATTATGATTGCAGCATGAGCTAAATCCAGGATTTTGTTTCAGAATCTGAGGCAATGTTAACCTAGTCACTTTAAGGATTAGACTCACATCATGGAAGTAGTCCAGGCACAGCGAGACTTCAAATGACCCGATCCACTCCCTAGACCCAACGAAGCTCTCCGGTTTGTCCTGCATCCCAACCAGTGCCTCTTGGATCTCCCTCAAGGTAGGTTCATCACCATGGCAACGCTTAGATGAACCCTCCCCTGCCGTCTCCTTGGCGATGCGGATGTGGGAGCAGAGGGACTGCATGGTGCGGTAGCCACAACCCCACCCCTGGAAAGGAGAAAGAGATTAGAGAGAGTCTTGAAATTGAATGAAAGATAACTGAAAAGTGGGCCAAATTGTGATTTCACAATATACTCAGCATACAATAACCATGGCAATCATACTTTGAGTTTGGACTATCATCATTGTGTCCAATCATATCAGATCAACGAGCAATGGCCTTTTTTTTAAAGCTATCCTGGGCCCCGTTTTACAAAGAGTTGATATCAATGGCAACTATGTACATAAAAGATAGAAGACTGCAAACTTGCGATTGATTGGAGGACTAGCAATTTATTTGGATCAATCGCAACTCTTTGTAAGTCGGGGCCCAGAGCTCAACAGATCACATCTTCTGTCTTTTTTATTCACTGATTAATTAAATAAAAAGTGAATTAAATGTGAGGATTGAACCTGCGGCCTCTTCATATTCAATAACCCTACACCTACATGATCAACATAATCACCATGCATTCATTTTCAAAATCTCCACTGCAAATTGAAAAGCGATTATTACAAAGACAAATCATGCACATGGAGACATCTGTGTATTTTAGCATTGGTAATTATCCTTTAAATTTTACCTGGTCTTTAAAACCATCACAAGCGTAGTGATAGTAAAGGTAGCTGCCCCTGACAAAGAACGACTCCCCTCCTGTCTCCGGACTAGGTAGGCTGGTGTGTACATCACTCAGAAGATCCATAGTATACTCCTACAATCTAAGGATGAAGATAAATGGAGAAAAATTCCTTGAAAGCTATAATTAGGCTATAGATGCAAAAGTGACCTGTGAGCAGCATCTTACATAGACAGAAAGCTCCAGTCCCTAGTATTGATGGTTGTTCCACTGAGATTAAATCTTGCTCCACTGACCACTCTGTACAGATAGGGTTGCGATTGATATATGCGATTGAATGTGGATTCCCCGATAAGTTCTGCTTTGCCGAAAACGTCCGTAGCATAAGTACTTATCGGTACGAAGTATCCGTCAACGTTGCCAGAAATCTACGACACCAGTCGCCGATGGGAATTCCAGCAGGTGCTAACTTTTAAGTTAAGAGATCGAGACATTATGACTAGATCAATATTGTAGCTCTATTCGTCAGATAGGAGGTGAAATTTGATGTTGTATCGCAGACATTTTGATTGTCATTTGTGCCACTGCAGGGCTAGTTGCACTGGGTGGCCGCTTACCGATGTCGTAATTGAATGCCTACCCCACGTGGGGCCGGGGGTGTCAATACACATATAACATGCGGGTTTGTGTATAACGGTGTATGAACTGAGGTGTGTACCCGCTACGACCCGCTAGTTTCTAGTAGTACGTATCCCCGTCCCTCCCGTTATGCATTCTAGTTGGAATGATCCATTCAAGGAAAAGGTGAATTTGTTTAAAACTTGACAAATTTACTGTAAGGCCAAATAAATTTAAAAAACATGTTTAGCGTCCTGCTTTTTTGAAAAATAGAAGGAGGCCCTTTTTTTCTTTCTTCAAAATGGCCACTCAAAATGGCCGCTCAGTACATTTTCCCTGACAGTCGGGCTATTTTTCAAGATGGCCGCAGACTTCTTTCTTTTTTTTAATCAGTAATAGATCTAGACCCTAGGTTCATTTTAGCAGTGTTTTTCATGTTTTTTTCCAAAAAAAATTATTAAAAAAAAAAAAAATAGAAGGCAGCCCTCAAAAAGGGAGCGGGCGGAGACGCTAAACATGCAGGGTTCTTGTTAATTTTTCTGATAGCAGGCTATTTATGATTTACAGGAGGCTACTAAAATTGCAAAAGAAAAATCTCTGTGCTATCTTAGCCTTATTTTTGAAGATATGACCACACTGTATGAGCCATAGTTTAATGATAAAGATCATGAATATTTTGGCTGAATAACTTACTTTTCATATGATATACAATATGAAATGAAAATGCTCCATTATTGTTTCTGATAAATCAATCATATTTGTGATGAATCTACAATTTTGAATTACATGATAATGATACAAGGTAGTCCTGGGCAAAAACGGTTAACTGACGTTTACAGGACCTTGTCAGTGAAGAAAATCGTTTGCGATAAAAAATTAAAAAAATTGGAACACACATAAAAAAAATATGACAAAATTGGATTGGTAAATGGTTTGCAGGTATGTGACAGCTGTCACAGGGGTCTGGGGGTGTTACGCCCCCAGCAGGGTCCAGGTGCAGTGCCTCAGTCTGGAGGGGAGTCTCCCCTGAAGGCAAGCCCCTAGCATTTCAAGATCTCCCATTCAGATTCTAGAGACCTTAGAAGGAAAAATCTTGTCAATTCAATCAGAATGTATTAAACTTTTCTCGCATATTGAAATGTAATGTGACACATGTTTAATATTCATGTACCTGAGGCTGAAACTTTTTGCAATAATTACATAGTGAATGATCATTCCATTTCTGAATCTGAGGACTGGCTAAGAAGATCCTCATCCAGACCTAGGATGTCAAGGGTGGACTTCACCTCCTGGTCTTCAGCTTCATCTTGCCCACTGGCACCTTCTTCACTTTGCCTGGTGACTGTCGTCGGCTTGTCATCATTCTGAGCTGCAGCACTGTGGGTTTCAACTTCTAGTCCATCAGTCTCTGTCGGCTACGATTTTTTTTTTTTTTTTTTTTTTTTTTTTTTTTATGGTGCCGACAGCCGGCTACGATTGCCGTTACAGCCGGAAAAAATAGCCGGTTGCCGGCTATTAACAAGAACCCTGACATGTATATATTTTTTTGATGGCCTAACATAGTAACAACAGATAAACATGAGAATTTGGGTTACCCGTGGTAATCTGGTACATGCTCTGATTGTGACGTTGCGCATAACAGAGCTACCAAGTATCACGCATTAGGCGTGACATCACGCATTTTGAGGGTCTGAAAATGCTCTTACGCACGACGCGCGCGCTAGATTTTGAAAAAATGCTATACCTTATACGTGTGTTATACCCTCGCGCGCCGAATCATGAAAATGTCACGCATTGCCGATCTTTGAACTTGGCGTCTCTGGCATAAAGCTTTATGATGTAACACTTGCCGGCCATGCCGCCCACCTGGTAATGCATGGCCGCAAACTTGGGAACTCGAACCATTTCGAAAGGTGACAATGCTGACCATGCTGTGGGTCATGCAGTTACGTTATTTGTGCCTTCTATTTAATAGGTATATGGACTCTCCATTGAGGGTATTGAAGTATTCTGTGAGTATTTGCATACAAATAGAATCGGCAGGTCCCGCGAATCTGCCGCACACCGGAGACACTACTCTATGCAGTCTATGTGCATTGCACGCTCATGCAAAATTGGTCAATGTTTTTATTTAGTACCAAATTGAGGTTCAAACCTATCTACATGCAGTATGTGATCCAGAAGGCGATGCACAACAAATGAGGTGCCATAAATGAAAAAGCAGGTTTTTCTCTGTGTTTATTTTAAATCGCTATGAAAATGTTTAAATCGCTGTTTTGCCCAATTATTTTAGAGTTCCGAGATGACCCCTTTTGAAAATATGGAGATTAATCTGCTCTTTCTTATGACACCTCATTTAATTTATTGAGTATCACCTTCAGGATCACAAGATTGAGAAATAAAGGTTCGAATCTCGATTTGGTCATAAAACATCGACCAATTTTGCATGATCGCGCAATGCACGTAGACACTAGACTGCATAAGGATGCGTGCAATCTCTGGGAAGGATTTTAGCACACAAAAATGAGTGCGCGATCAGACAGACACCAGACTCACACATTCACAATAATGACAATGAATCAATGACAGTGATCAGTGTAATTAATTGACATGCATATATTATAAGATTAAGAAAATCTAGAACAATCCAAAAATAAGTGTTGAAGTTCACTGTTTTAATTTTGCCTTGTTTACCATCGGCATAGGCATCGACCATCCAAACAGCATACCCAACCAGCTTGGCCAGCTAAGCACTGCGGCACTCCACCGGTCTAGGCTGGGCGTCTGGGACCTGGGAATAATGGGCTGAAGCTATGCTTGGCAGCGGATGAAAACAACAGTGCAGTGCATGTGCAGTGGTATCCTAAAACATGCTGCTGGAAATACGATGCGGTGCTAGATTTATATTGACGCTTTGCAGAGATTATATTCATGCACGTTGAAAAGCAGCAAACAGGTAGAGCTAGCCTAGATCATAGAGGAAAACAAAAGTTCTTTTCGTCACTCACCACGTGCTGGTACCTCCGGCTGCTAACTGCGCTGGGATCGGAATGGTTGATTGAAAATTATTTGTACGCAGAAATTAGCTAGCAGACGATAAAGTGCATAAACAAACCCGGCAATCCTAGCGCTGCATTTGATTGGCTCAAAAGAAACCATACGTCATGCGCTAATCACAAATATTCATAATACGCACCACACACAACCTGATGCGATAATTTATGAAATAATGGGATTTCATACAAAATTACTAAGTGCAAAGCTATATTTACTTCAAATAAATGATATCGCCAACAAATCTGGAGGCTTACCGTAAACGAATGATATGTACCCAGGGGCGTCTCCAAAGAGGAAAAAAAAAATCAAAATTTATTCTCGTTCAGAAGACTTAAAGAAAATATCAAAAAGAATGAATATTGTATATCGTAACTCAAACATAGTTGTTTTATTGTAAGGCATATTTATGATGAGTTATTACAATTAAAAAATTAAAATTTGTAGGGTTGACCTTACTTTTTAATTGGTTACTCAAAGTTTGTTATTACCAAAAAAATCAATACTCTCTCTCTGTTCTATGTCATTGCTGGTTTCTGGTTTATTTTACGCTTTCTAATATTTACAAGACTAGGTGTGAATGAATTTGAGATTTCCATCACATCACATATATAATAATCGATAAATTATTTTTTACATCTCTACAGGCTGTCGCTCATCTGGACGAAGCAGAACCGCCAGAGATCCTGTCGGAGGCATTAGGGACTTTTAGATTTGCGTGGACTGATACGTGTGACTTCCATTCACGGCAGTGCATTAAAAGGACGTCGACCGTAGCAATCCCCATTGTCTTCGTGCGAATCTAAAAGTCCCTATTGGCAATCTACGACAACAAATGGAGACAATCGGAAATCCGACATTCCAACTTCCAGCAGCCATAGGACAAGACATCATGTTGTAACTGCTGGAAAGAAACGCGGCACTAGATGGGAGAATGTTCTGCTGTAGGGCCGCCTGGAAGCCATGTAAGAGCGGTTAAAGTTGGTAGAGGGAACAGTCACAGAGCTTTTAAACTGGAAGGCACATAATTATAATAATAATAATAATAATAGCCTAATAGTCCACTCCAAATTTTATTAAACCGAAACAGAAATTATTTTTGCCCAATTGATCTAGATGATACAGGATCAGCGGCCACACCCCGCTCCCCCCCCCCGCCCCCCCCCCCCCCAACTCAGTGTTATTTAGGGTACGCGTATGCTCGTTCCCTCTTTTTGAAAGCACCCCCTATCTGAGGACTGCCAACATTTCCGAACCCCCCTTTTGCGGGCTTTTCGCGGGCTTTTCCTGCCTTGGTGACCCCCCTTAATACGGAAAAATGCTCAATGTACCCCCATAAATTCGGAATAATTTCTCAGGAGTCCAAAGAGATGAGACAAAAAAGAAGAAAAAACACCCCCTTTTTAAAGAAATCTCCGGGTGAAAAGTCAAATACACCCCTTTTCTTACAATTCTCAGGCCGGACTTTGTCGCACAAAAAGTACCCCTTTACTGGACATTTTGGTAACACGCATGCGGTCATTCCGACCCCAGAGTGGGGGGCCGGGGGCCACACGCAGACACTACTACCTCCAACTTGGGTTTTCTAACCAGGACGGTGTGCAGCTGAGGCACCAGCACCGGCCCAAGGTATATCACGGATGGATTCCTCACAAGTCATCTTTAAGACTTCAAATAGAAAGCCCCAAAGAGGTAGCCAGGCAGCTGGCGTCGGCCTCCTTTCCGGAAGGTGAAAGGGTGGAGATGTGTGTGTCACGGGTAAAAAGGGGAGATGGCTGGATCCCACCAAGGTTGAAGAGCTGAATTAGAGACATTTTTTGTCTTCAATTTGTCAATTTGCCCCATTCTACGTCATCAGCGAGATGCTGCGTGGCGCCTGTGTGTGTTAAGGTCATCGACTCCCAATCGAGATACTTTTGGATGAAGCGTGTCAAGGAACAGAGGATTAATAAATTATTAGTAACATTTAACAATTAAAAATGTGCTTGATTGTCATATTCTGGAGCATATTAAATATTTCCCTTTTCATTTTGTTTGAATTTCATTTCGACAGTTTTTCTTTTCATATTGTTTAAAGATACTATGTCCCTTTTGCAGCCAACATCAAATGCTGTAGATCTTTGCAGGAATTATGAATATATCATGTAGATCTAGATCTATGTCCTAACTGTGAAATTTAAACGTTAGCAGTGTCCTAATATTCAAATTATGCAAGGAAACCTGTATACTTGCTAGACTTCACTGTCAGACACTATTTAGTGACTGACTGCCTTCTTTTCTTCTTTGGTAATAACATACATAACATGAGCTGTAAAGAGTACATGAGCATTTGTCTACATCAATAACCCACTTCTTGTAACTGGCCAAAATTAAACTGATTGAATCTTTGCGCAGCATAAAACGTACAACCATTCGGTACAATGGTCTGAATACTTACTGGCTCTATAGCTCCTAAGTCGATTCGACAACTAGTCGTTATTTTCCCACTTAAAGACATTTTCAAGCCCCCCTTTTTTAGGGAAGTTCTAAATTAGTATTACCTTTCAAATGCCGTTGGAATTTAACCTTTTCATTTGTTGGGCCTGCAAATGGGACATAGTACCTTTAAGTTATATCAGAACTGCATATTCTGAGATTTTAAGTCTTTAGGAGCAATTTAGAAATTCATCGGTAGTCCCGATTTATCTCGATGCTTTGCACTATTACACTTTCAGAGCACCAATAGAATACAGAATCCCAGTGTTAAATGAAGTATTTGGAAGCATTACGTGATGAACATGCCACCATTTATTTTCCAATTCATTTCATTTTTACTAGTCACGTTTAACAATTAATGAAATATATATTTGTATTGTGAATTTTATTTTAATACATTTCTGAAATAGCCTTCACCTGCTTTGTGTTCTTACACGTGATTAAAAGTCCTGTATTTTAATAATATGTTATACAAGGTTCACGCAAAATTTCCGAATTGGATTGACATTGTTCAATGATTTTTGTTTTACTCCTATCTATTGGGGTTATTAAAATGTTAAAACCATGTATGTTGGAGTTTGGTGAAGTGGTGTGGTGCGCAAGCGCGTAGCCAGGATTTCATTTTAGGGGGGGGCGGTAGTGAGCACGCGAAGCGTGCGAATCACTTAAAGAGCGCGCGTAGCGCGCTCCCTACGGAGGTGGGTGCAGGGAGGGGGAGTTTCCCCCTTCCCGCGCGAAGCGGAAGCTTTGAAAGAAGACGATTCTTGTACCTTTCTCGACATATAATCCTTGTCTGAATTCAGTCCGCCCCTCCTGCGCATAGCGCGGAAGCTTTGACGTATTATTAGACAAAGAAGACGATTCGTTGTACCTTTCTCGACCCTCAATCCGCATCTGTATTCATTCCCTTTCCGCGCGAAGCGCGGAAGTTTTGACGTTTCATTAATTTATTAGAGAAAGAAAACGATTCGATGTACCGTTCTTGACTCTTAATCCTTATCTGAATTCAGTTTCGCGCAAAGCGCGGAAACTTTGAAGTTTCAATAAATTATTAGAGAAAGAAGACGACTCGAAGTACCGTTCTCGACTCTTAATCCTTGTCTGAATTCAGCCCCCCCCCCCTCCTCGAAGCCTTGACGTATTATTAAACAAAGAAGACGATTCGTTGTACCTTTCCCGACCCTTAATCCTTATCTGTATTCAGTCCCCCTCTTTCGAAGCGCGGAAGCTTTGACGTTTCATTAAATTATTAGAGAAAGAAGACGATTCGTTGTGCCGTTCTTGACTCTTAATGCTTAATTTGAACTCAATTTCCCCCTTTACGCGCGAAGCGCGGAAGCTTTGACGTTTCATTAGAGAAAGAAGACGATTCGTTGTACTGTTCTCGACCCCTTTTCCCTTTTTCTTTCTACGTATCTTACTTTTTTCTTCTCTTTCTCTCTCTTTTTTTTTTTTGGCCGGCGTTTTTTGGGGGGAGACCGCCCCCACCACCCCCCTGGCTACGCGCCTGGTGGTGCGATCGCTGATCCACAAGACCGCTACCGTCTTTTGATGAGCTTCTATGATGTGGCTTGAAAAACATCGAGGGGTATTGTCATAATTACGTGATTAAAGCACGGTGTATTTAACATGCACGTAGCCCCAATCGATTTGTGAAGTTAAAAAAAGGGATAGAGAGAGATTAAAAGAGAGGGGAGGTGACATACCTATTGCTTTGTTCTCTCACATTTCACCCACATCCGTCAACAAAAGAAGCAGCAACAACATGAACAACAACAGCATCAACAACAGCAACAACGATAGTAATAATGATAATAATGATAATGATAACTACAACAATAATCATAGGATGATGATAATAATAATAATAAAATTCTACTTCTACTACTACTACTACTTCTACTTCTACTACTATACTACTACTACTACTACTACTAGTACTACTATAACTACTACTACTTCTACTACTACTACTACTACTATTACTACTACTACAACTACTACTACTACTATTACTACTACAACAACAACAACTACTACTACTACTACTACTACTACTACTAGTACTACTACTACTACTAATAATAATAATAACAATGATAATAGAAAAGTTATTAAATATAACTCATGATGGAGCATAATACCTCAGAAAATGTCAGGGAAATTTAAACGAATTTAAAGAGGAGATCGATTTACCTCATTTTGAAAAAAGAGTAGACCACATTTACAATCACTATTAAGCGAGCTCCATTGCCGATATCCCTTTTATCTTTAGTCACAAAAATGAACGACCGCATTTTTTCGTGTAGTAGAAGTGATTTTTTTTTTTAAGGCCCTTGATGATTCTACTTAAGTCATCACATCAAGCATTTTGTACTCAACTACTCTTCCTCCCAAATCCATGGTCACTTTAATTAGGAATCACCCATGAAAGAACGACATTTAGATCAGTATTCGTTCAAATATTATATAACTATCTTTCACTTAAAATCTCACACATACATGTGCAATAAAAAATAGTACCCCATTGTCTAACAGGTCATATTTCTCACTTTGTTTAATAACATGCATACTGGTGGCAGCGGAGATGTGGCTATGGAAGAAATATTGGAGGTCTATGAGCGGAGCCCCCGGAAATGCTTTAATTTTTAACGATAACGATAATTGAAAATAGCCATCATGAGCGATAGAAATTGTAATTTCCTCCTTGAAATTCACGTAACCCCTATCATATCATGTAGAGATCATCTCTCTTTCTCTCTTTACTACAATTTGATAGAACTGTGTGTTTTGTTGTTGGTTTTGTTGTTGTTAAATCGAAGACTACCATAATACAACTATTTATACAAAAACACGACAGTTCTAGTTTAGAGTTTTGCATAATATGCTGTTTTGTAATTACAAGCTCCCCAAAATGCATGTAAAAGCCTTCTCCATGTACGTTTGGCTGCACAAATTCAGACAATTTAGAACATGCACTTTGGCAATGTAGCTATGTTCAGACGCAGGCGCGTACGCAGAGGGGGGAGGGGGGGTTAAACCCCCCCCCCCCCCTTGATTTGTTGTGTATGTGTATGTTTTATGTACCGTACCCTGCCCAGTTACCGCCCCCTCTGTTATACCAGTGGCTTATTAGACACAGCGGCCGTCTTCCATCGCCCGAGTTTCTACGGTGCGCAATGAAGGCATGCAACTAACTTGCCTATGGCAGCATATACGTTGTAAGGAACGTGTGCACGAAATATGGTACACTGTCGATCGCGCATTTAACGGAGATACGCGAATGACGTCACTGTGCAGTAGTCAGCAATTAATGCGCTTATAAATTTAGGTGTGATTCAACCTTTACAAAAACATCAAGTTCCTATTCAAAACGATCAGGGAAAAAATGTGGTGGAAAATTTACTTTTGTTTCAGGAGATATGTAAGCTAAAATTTCTAATGTTTTACCTGAGCAAATTTTTTGCGGAAATTATTATTTATAAAAAGTTATCGAGGCTTGAACTCGGCCATGTCGCCCTGTGATGCCCCTGCCCTATTTCCGCCCACTCAAACACACGCGGTTGTTCACTGTATATACCGTGCGGCGTTTATGCTCTAACAGAGAAAAGGTATATATGCCCGTGGTTTTTGAGTCTATTTGTGTGTTTGTTTTAATTTATTTATTGGTCTGCGGTTGCTTTTTGAAAGTGCACACTTCATTGTCTTTATTTCATGTCCAAACATTCGGTTTACTCCATCAAATCGCAACTGCTCGACAGTATGAAGAATACACAACCCCCCCCCCCCTCCCCCACTCAGTGTTATTTAGGGTACGCATATAGTACCCTCTTTTTGAAAGTACCCCCTATCTGAGGACTGCCAACATTTCCGAACCCCCCTTTCGCGGGCTTTTCGCGGGCTTTTCCTGCCTTGGAGACCCCCCTTAATCAGGAAAAATGCTCAATGTACCCCCCTAAATTCGGAATAATTTCTCAGGAGTCCAAAGAGATGAGAGAAAAAAAGAAAAACACCCCCTTTTTAAAGAAATCTCCGGGTGAAAAGTCAAATACACCCCTTTTTTTACAATTCTCGGGCCGGACTTTGTCGCACGAAAAGTACCCCTTTACCGGACATTTTGGCAACACGCATGCGGTCATTCCGACCTCTGAGTGGGGGGGGGGGGCGGGACACAAATACTATGAAACTACATACGGCCTAGAATGTTATAAACGTTAGGAACAGTTTCTAATTGGGAATCGACCCCCCCCCCCCCGTATGTTGGCCTACATTTTGCAGATGAAAGGAAGATCATAAATGGAATAACATGGTCACCAAGCATAAAACTCTTCACTGGCATTTACAGCCATGCAAAATCTGCCGGCCGGATTAAATTCAAATCTTATGGTCACATAATTATGTCATTTCACTTTTTGATGACAATCTGTAACAATTTATAAGTGTCATGTTAATAGAATTAAAATTTTGCAGGCCCACTTGCATGGTCTACAAAATAATCATTAATTTTTTGTTGAGTTTATATACAACCAGAAAATAATTCACAGTAAATTGAGTAGCTGTTTATTTATTGCCCTGTGAATATTATATGCGAAGATTCTATGGGCGTGTTTATGCTTCACTTTTTCTGGCCAGAATCAGGCATCTGTTACGCGTTTACTTTTAATAAAACACGGTTGCGTCCATGCTCACTTTTGTAGAATCACCGAAAAACGGCGATCACGATCGCCGATCGTAAACTCACAAAAAGATGCGTTTACAATTTGTAAACGCGTTTAAATGGGGTCAACGCACTGACCTCTAATGGGTCTACGTAGCATGCACAGTGAAGGTTTGCGAATCCAGCTGGAAGACCAATTAAGGCCACACAGGGAGAATTGCCTGGAGGAGCCAGAGAAGTGAGCATAAACAGTACACCGTGGAACCAGGGGCGTCGCTAGACCTTTTTCAGTGGGGGGGTGTAGAGGCCAACAATTACCGACAAAACTATAGCCACCAATTACCGACAAAATTAAATGTCCAATATCTACAAATTCAACCCTATACACCTGGGGCCGAAGGCTAAATTGTTTTTCCTATGGACTATCTCTAGTACTTGCATATGCGCGAAATTGTCATTTTCCTCGAAGACATAAATATACGAATTATTTCTTCAATTTAGTCAGCATCATAGCTATATATTTTAATGCAGGCGCGGAGCTAGGATCTTATTTTAGGGAGGGGCGGTAGTGAGCAAAGAGAATCACTTAAAAGCGCGCTCATTAGGGGGGGGTGTGGGTGATGGGCCTCCCGCGCGAAACGCGGAAGCTTAGACGTTTCCTTAAATTATTAGGAAAAGAAGACGATTAATTGTACCGTTTTCGACTGGTAATCCTTGGCTGAATGAAGTTTCCCCCCCCCCCCCTCCCGCGCGAAGCGCGAAAGCTTTGACGTTTCATTATATTATTATAAAAAAAGAAGACGATTTGCTTTACCGTTCTCGACTGTTTATCTTTTTCTGAATTCAGTTCGCCCCCTCCCGCGCAAAGCGCGGAAGCTTTGACGTTTTATTAAATAATGAGAAAAAGCAGACGATTTGGTGTACTGTTCTCGACTCTTAATCCTTATCTGAATGAAGCTTCCCCCTCCGCGCGAAGCGCGGAAGTTTTGACGTTTCATTAAATTATTAGAGAAAGAAAACGATTCGTCTTACCGTTTTCGACTCTTATTAAGCCCTATTAATTTTGTCTGAATTTAGTTTCCCCCTCTCGCGCGAAACGCGGAAGCTTTGACGTTTCCTTAAATTATTAGAGAAAGAAGACGATTCGTCGTATATCGTTCTCGACTCGTCTAAATGAAGTTTTTCCCCTTCTGCGCGAAGCGCGGAATTTTTGGCGTTTCATCACAATACAGAGAAAGGAAGACGATTCCTCGTACCGTTTTCGAATCTTATTAAGCCCTATTCATCTGAATCAGTTTCCCCCTCTCGCGCGAAGCGCGAAAGCTTCTTCAAATTATTAGAGAAAGAACACGATTCGTTGTACCGTTTTCGACTCTAAATAAGCCCTATTAATATTGTCTTTATTCAGTTTCCCCCTCTCGCGCGAAGCGCGGAAGCTTTGACGTTTCCTTAAATTATTAGAGAAAGAAGAAGATTTGTAGTACCGTTCTCGACTCGTCTAAATGAAGTTTTCCCCTTCCGCGCGACACGCGGAATTTTTAGCGTTTCATCACAATACAGAGAAAGGAAGACGATTCCTCGTACCGTTTTCGAATCTTATTAAGCCCTATTCATCTGAATCAGTTTCCCCCTCTCGCGCGAAGCGCGAAAGCTTCTTCAAATTATTAGAGAAAGAACACGATTCGTTGTACCGTTTTCGACTCTAAATAAGCCCTATTAATATTGTCTTTATTCAGTTTCCCCCTCTCGCGCGAAGCGCGGAAGCTTTGACGTTTCCTTAAATTATTAGAGAAAGAAGAAGATTTGTAGTACCGTTCTCGACTCGTCTAAATGAAGTTTTCCCCTTCCGCGCGACACGCGGAATTTTTGGCGTTTCATCACAATATAGAGAAAGGAAGACGATTCCTCGTACCGTTGTTGACTCTTAAACCTTGTTTGAATTTAGTTTCCCCGAAAATGTTAAACCTCTGATTTCTTTAGCTGATATTATGAGAAAGTGAAACTTCGAGAAAATACAAGTTTTGTAGTTGTAGTCACTCTCGAAGTCGTCACAGCGGATAAGAAGTCACAGTTCGTAGCGGAAAAAAACTTGTCGACCGACCGACAATCTCACCGACTTCAAACTTCTGCATTGATATAGTACACGAGGATCGAGCAAGACTACCCTGACCCGACACAGCAACATATTTACCCGTGTCTTTCTTGCTCCCTCGACGAGACGACTCCACCCAACAACCCCCTTCACTCTTTTACTCCCACTCCTCTCTCAGATTCTTACCTCCCCTCTCTCTCCTCTCTTTCATCCCCCGTTTCTTTTGTTTCCCTTTCACTCTTTTTTCTTCTTTTTTCCTTTTCTTTCTTTTCTTTCTTTTCCTTTCTTTCCTCTCCTCCCTCTTTTTCTTTTTTCTCTTTCTTTCTTCTCTTTTCTTTCCTTTCTTTTCCTTTCTTTCCTTTCTTTTCCTTTCTTTCTTTTCTTTTCCTTTTCTTTTTTTCTTTCTTTTCCCTTTCCCTCTCTTTTTTTCCTCTCTTTTTTTCCCTCCCCCTTTTCTCTTTTTCCCGACGGCAGCGCAATTTTACCGACAATATCCTGACAGGTGGGGGGGGGGGGTGTCGCAGTTCGTAGCGGAACCCCCCCCCCCCTCCTTTGGCGACGCCCCTGCGTGGAACTGCGATTACGATGAGCGTTTACGATGAGCGTTACAAATCGCTCATTCTGCCTTCAAAATTTAAGCTTAAACGCACCCTATGTCAATTACCCCTCGGGCAATCACCCCCGGCCAAATACGGTACAATAATAACCTCCAAGGACGATTAGGGCCTACCCCCCACCCCCCCCCCCCCCGAGGAAAACCATGCACCCCCGAGGAAGTTACCGCCCGAAAAATCACCATCTAGGACAATTATCCCCTCCCCCCCCCCCCCCTCCTGGACAATAACCCCCAGAGGACAAAATTACCCCCCCCCCCCCTGGAAAATCTCCCCCTAAAAATTACCCAACTTATTATCGGGGTTGACTTCCCCTCTAATGAACAGGGGGTAATTGTCCTCGAGGCGGTTGTCCTTGGTTGTCCCGGGGGGGGGGGGGGCAGGGGCGGATTTAGCTTTTTGCCAAGGGGGTGGTTTGACCCACTGGCGGATCCAGGATTTTCCCAAATTCGCGCCGTTTTACTGTTTTACTTTTTTTCTTCTTATTCTTCTTTTTTGTTCTCACTTGGCCGCCCGAAGCATATAGTGCAATGATGATTGGCCGTTCGGGTAACGATGTGGTTTATTAATTTTTAATTTAATGTGATAATCATGCAGTTAAATTTTGTGACAAAATTATATATGATTGATATAATTTTATATCAATGTTGCAAAAATGCTTTGCAGTTCGGTTCTCCGACAGTTTGTAGATTTGCAAAAAGTTTGTATTTATGTAATTCTATGTCGCTGAAGCTTGTGGTCTTTCAATCCAGCGTCGTG
This sequence comes from Strongylocentrotus droebachiensis, assembly GCA_035222895.1. Classification (NCBI taxonomy): domain Eukaryota; kingdom Metazoa; phylum Echinodermata; class Echinoidea; order Camarodonta; family Strongylocentrotidae; genus Strongylocentrotus; species Strongylocentrotus droebachiensis. The sequence goes on from JAVYIG010001766.1 coordinate 286,454, forward strand.
GCTTTGTAGCGAAAAAAGTGCTTGTTTCTGATACGATACATGCATACAGAGGATTGATGTATTAGTTTTTGTTGTATATCATATACCGAGTTTATTATAGTATTTTTAATTTATTCCCTCAATTTTCTTAGATTACACCCCTTCCCCCATTTTTCTTTTAATCTCCTTCTTCACTAAACTTTACGCTTTAATTATGTTTCTATCTTTTTTTTCAAATGTTTGTGTGTTATCTATTTTACCAACTTGGCCAACATGGACCATGACATTTTCGCTGCCATAAATCTCCCTCAGTTGACTGTGAATAAAATAAATATAGGGGTAGAAACTAAAATCCCAGTCTGTTGTTTTATGTGAAATAAACCTATATGAATGGCTATCGAAAGAGTAGTATACTTTCACAAGGGCCTATACGCCTGTCAGGCGTTTAATGTGAGTCTTATTATATACGTTGTTAGTTTTGCTAACACCACCCCTTTTTGCATTATTACTACATTCTTTTGCAAAAACTGACTTGCCATGGAAGTGAATCGACGACTTCGTTTTCAAGATCATTCGGAAAATTTTGTCTTTCAAGTTGGACTATATTATAATTGAATGCATTATCAAATACTGCATTATTTTAGAACAACTAGAAAACAAAAAACACAACAACTTGAAGTCTTGAACAAATAATCAAACAGGAAACCACATTTGCGTCACATGTAGGCCTATAATATGATGATAAAGACGATGTCGGCGATGATGATAATTCTAATGACGATGCTAGATGCTTTTCCAACCAATATTATGCCTACTACGCTAATTATTTTTCAATCAAGATTTGAGAGATGTCGAGAATAGTTTGCACTTAAACAAAAATTAAAAAATGAAGTGCCATTACTTTCTTTTCCAAAGTGTTCATTTTCATAGTGGCTATAGTTTTTTTTTTATTCCCTCACCCATTAATAGTGGTTAATTTACAAATGTTGTTATTGTGATTTTTTTTTCCCTCTCCCGATTAGCGATAGAACACTCAGGTTTGACTGATTACCATTATTAAAACATTAAAAGACAAGTGCAATTACTTTCTTTTCCAAAGTGTTAACTTTCATAGTGGTTATATAGTGTGTTTTTTTATTCCCTCACCCATTAATAGTGGTTAATTTACAAATGTTGTTATTGTGATTTTTTTTCTCCCTCTCCCGATTAGCGATAGAACACTCAGATTTGACTGATTACCATTATTAAAACATTGAAAGACAAGTGCCATTACTTTCTTTACCAAAGTGTTAACTTTCATAGTGGTTATATAGTTTGTTTTTATTCCCTCACCCATTAATAGTGGTTAATTTACAAATGTTGTTATTGTGATTTTTTTTCTCCCTCTCCCGATTAGCGATAGAACACTCAGATTTGACTGATTACCATTATTAAAACATTAATAGACAAGTGCCATTGCTTTCTTTTCCAAAGTGTTAACTTTCATAGTGGTTATATAGTGTTTTTTTTTATTCCCTCACCCATTAATAGTGGTTAATTTACAAATGTTGTTATCGTGATTTTTTTTTTCTCCCTTTCCCGATTAGCGATAGAACACTCAGATTTGACTGATTACCATTATTAAAACATTAAAAGACAAGTGCCATTACTTTCTTTTCCAAATTGTTAAATTTCATAGTGGTTATATAGTTTGTTTTTATTCCCTCACCCATTAATAGTGGATAATTTACAAATGTTGTTATTGTGATTTTTTTTCTCCCTCTCCCGATTAGCGATAGAACACTCAGATTTGACTGATTACCATTATTAAAACATTAAAAGACAAGTCGCAGGATTTTCGAAAGGCAGTAACAGAATTGTTATCCAAGATCAGAAAGTGGTGAATATTAACAGTGAACTGGCATTATTAGTAGGCCTACAGAGGCAAAAGAAGAAATAAAGAAAGAGAAATATCAATTACCAAAACAACATGTAGATCTAGATCGAATTCTAATGGGAAGCAATTTTATTTGGCCTAACGTGTGTACCCCGAGATGTTTCCCTTTTCTATACTTTTGATGCGCGCCCACCATCGGGCGGAATAAGGGCGGGTCTAGGCCGAAATAGGCAAGGAAAATGCCTCACGCAGACGGCGCACTACGGACAATCGCTTACGAGTTCAGGCAAAAGAATGGCATAGTTGGATTTGCTAGAATTCCCCCCCCCCCCACGGAACAAAATGTCAAATTTTCAGATTTCGAGACCAAAAAACAAAACAAAGTGTTCTCTTACCCCCCCCCCCCCCCCCCCCCCCTTTGAAAAAAAATCCTGCGTACGCCACTGTTCAGACGTTTTGGAATGAAAACAAAGTTTTCTTGTCCATGTTTCACTAATCTCTTCTGGATGAAAAAAAAACAGTCATCGTATGATATCTTTAAAAAGCACCCGATGGTTAAATAATTAATCATGTTTTACTAATAGTAAAACGATGTATTTAACTGTATTTAAATAATAAGAAAAAAACAGTAATGTTTTAAAATTGAAAGTCAAATGAAAGTCAAGTGGAAGGATTCCGAAGGAAAGATGAGAGAGGAATACTCTAGTTTCGAATCCAGAAATCAGGAGCACAGAGAAGGGCGGATGTGGAAGAATGAAAGGATCCGGGTGGAGTGAACATCATTCTTCGCAAATCGGCAGCTGAGCTAACGACGAAGGAAATATTCTTGTGAGCTTAATGGTAAGTAGCAATACTATAGTAATTCATATTTGCAAAATATCTTATAATTATCAGTGATATTTATTACATAGATTTACAATAAAACGATATCCATAGATTGCTGGACGCGATGAACAATAATTGGTATACATAACCCATAACGTACAATATAATATGTGGCGAACGTAGACCAATGCCCAATGTACAGCACGGTTGTCACGGTTGTGTACATGAATCTTGCTTTTGAATATGTCTCCTATATCTATTCTATTCCTATGTAATGTTTATACCAACCAATATGATATATAGCATCCAGTCTATTACAAAAAAAACGTCTGAAGGTACAGAGATGCTTGACGAACTTTCGGTATTTGTTTGCTTATGAATGAGCCATTATTATTTTGGTCCAAAACGATGTTGAAGGCGGCATCGAAACAAAGTGGGCGTTGTGATGTGAATAATGATGTATCAATGATGAACTATAAAGGAAAATTACTCTCAAAACATCATTGAAAGCAACAAGAATTTTAGAATTCGTTCATTGTCGTTTTCCAAAATGGCGGTTTTGAAATCTGTATACGTACTGTGTAGCGCTATACCTCCTGTATACATGTTTTATATGTACAGCACTGGATATGAAACACATTATTGATGTTATCTAAAAGCATGACCATAGCATGTTTTTCTGCTTTACTTCCACATTATACCCAAAATAACATAAAATATATATTTAACATTAGATAAGAAGCACAACTCATTTTCAAGAAGAGTATTTCGGAAGTGTTATTTAGAAGGAAAAAAATGTTCATTTGGATAGCAGTCATTAATGTTCATTACAAACAAAAACCCGGATGACCAAAATAACCAAAAAACGACATACAACATATCAAGGAAGTTACATTGTAAGCAATGAATAATTAAAATCAAGACTTAAACAGCCCAAAACAACTAAAAAGTACAATAATACACAATGTCGATTTTCAGTCGCCGCTCATTTGCACGCTTTGATGGCTTTTATAAAAGCCAAAGATTCAATTCAATTCAATTTTATTTCACACCTCTTTAAAAACACATCAAAAGATATACAAACAAATCATTATAAATTAAAACAATATAAATATAAAAAACATTCATTGACATGGTACTGTGAAAGAAGGATGAAGGGTGGTGGATGCGAGGGATCAACAAAAGCCATTGGCCTGTCAAGGTTGATCCCCTATATTACCACCCTTCAAGAGAAATACGTTATACAAAATATACAACAACAAAAAACAATCAAACAAACAGATAATATAACATAGCATAATCACATAAATAAACAACATAACTATTTACATAAATCAAATAAAAGGCAATTGGATCAAATAAAACTACTCACAATTAAGAAGATAACATTTATATTTTTTCCTGAATGTAAGAACAGTGGATATTTCTTTTAATATGTTTGGCAACTCATTCCAAAGCTGTGGGCCTTTAAACTTACTGTGGTTCTTGAAAAGTTAAAAAATATAAAAAGGTACATACATTTTATTGGAATTTCTTGTTTTATACTTATTGATGTTGCTATTATATTCGAAATAGTCATGAAAGTTATTGGGTAATAGTTGTTTAGAATAAGAAAACATAAACAATGCTAGTTGTAATTTATTTATTTCAAAATATTAAATATTCTTAACTTTTTAAATAACTGTAGGGTATGTGCTAAATAGTTTGATTTGGTAATTGCTCGTATTGCACGTTTCTGAAGTAAAAACAATTTTTGTGATGAATAAAATGAGCAACCGCCCCATACAATATTAGAATACATAAGATGTGATAGAATCATACAGTTATACAAATTTGTTAAAATCTTCAGTGGTAAAATGTGTTTTAAAATATTAAAGACTCCAATGGATTTAGATATTTTTAAAGCAATGTAATTAACATTTTCATTCCAGTTCAAGTTTTCGTTAATGATTACTCCAAGATAGATACTACTCATTATAGCTGGCGAGTTATAACTAACTTTGCCAAGGTGATTGTATTTTTTTTTGTTTTGTTAATTATATATAGGCCTAAACGCCAAAGTTTGATTTTGTATTTATATTATTTCATGTTCGCCTTGATTGATTGATTGATTTTTATTCGACAAGCTTCCAATATACAACAATATACAATAATAACAGATCAAAAATAAGTCAGCTTGAACAGGATAACCCACGAAAGCTCGAGAGCTTATTTCCAGTGGGGTCCCTTACAGACATGACTTGTATACAAATTAATAAGTTAAAATAGTAATATTTACAGACAGATAAGAAAAATAAAAGAATTACTTATTAAAAAAAATAATAATAATAACAACATTAAACTGATGATAGAAATGATAATAAGTACAAGAAGAAAAAGAAGAAGGAGAAGAAGAAAATGAGGAGGAGGAAGAAGAGGAAAATAATGATGAATTTGTAGAATTTCTATAACGTACGAAAATATAAGTATATTCAAAATTAAAAGGTATGAACCGGCAGAAGAATACAATGTTCAATCATATAACATGTCGAAAATAATATCGCTAGTGATATTGCGAGACAAACGAATATTACTAGCGATATTATTTTCGATACTATATCCGCAATGAGTAATATATTTAGCATATAACATGTCATTCACTTCTCTTCTCTGACTGTCAAGTATTAGGTATTCCTTCACTATATTGATACTCGCAACCTGTTTATGTGACACCTGAGATATTGCCCACATCATCAACTGAACGGAAGCTTTTCTTTGTATCATAATTTGTATATTTTTTATTCATTTCACACGGACTTTCTCAAAAACAGCCGTATAGGCTGAGAGAGTTAATAAATAAATGAAATTAAATTAAATGAAAAAAGCTGTGAAACTCACTGAATCAATATTTGAGCCAGAGCAAAAGAAACAGCGCCGTCTAATCATCATTGACGAATCACTCGAAAAAGCAGTATAGCCAGGTGGAAATAATCATTTCAGATTGGACAGCCAACCCAACAACAACAATCAACAATTGTTCTTTTCCCCTATAAATTCAAACAATCTTTAACATTATGGAAGAATTTTAGGGCACATTAAAGCAATGTATTTCTGTTCTTGGGGAAAATAACATGAAATGACGGCCATCTAACTTTTTATTCTACATTCAACATTAAAATGTTATTGTCCGCGTTAAAAACAGAGAGATTTGGCCTCCACTGGCAAAAGATAACAATAAATAACATAAGAATGCATGAATATGCACAAAACAAAAACATCAATTAGATTTACAAACAAATTCGAATACTATGACAAAGGTAAAGACCTACGCTAAAGTAGAGGAGAAAGCAGAGTAAGAAGATAGACCGAAAAGGAATGAAGGAAGAGCAAGATAAGAAAAATACTGTTTAAAAAAAGGAAAAGTAAAATATGTATTTACATTTGTTTACATTTACATTTGCAACTGTGACAAACAAGATAGTTCAAAATTAAGACATCTACACTCATTTTATAAAGAGGTTTTATAAACAAGAGCCAGAAACGATTGAGCACCTGTTTGTAGAATGTTTATATACAGGAGATTACTTGAACGAATTTTTAAGATGGTGGCATACTAGATTTAATAAAGAAAGGTTACAATTGACAGACGAGGAGACTAACAGCATGCTCTATTGAATCATTGTATTATCATTGTAAAGAAAACATTATATTTATGTAGATCTCTTGAGATACTCCCTTCTTTTAATTTATTTCTTATCAAATTAAACCAAACATACCTTACAGAAAAATGTATTTGTTATAAGGATAGATCCATGCATAGATTTCGCAAAAAATGGAATGTGCTACGTACTAGGATGATATAGTAACCTGTTTATGTTGTTTTTGTCTTTTTTGCCTTTGTTTTGTTTTTTATCCTTAATTTTCGGTTTCTACTCATACTATATTTGCCATAATTTTGTATTATGATAATCATATATTTGAAATATATTTTAATTTGTATTATGTATGAGAAGTTTTGACCGAATAAATAAAATTAAAAAATATTTTAAAAAAATAAAAAAAATAACATTTGTTTATTAATGTAGATTTCTTATTTATTTAATTTTAGTTTTTCAAATTTATATGAATAATTTGAATAATTCAAAGAAAATAAAACTTCAAACATTACATTTCATGTATCCTTTCTTACTAAAGATTTTACTTGAACAAACCAAAACATTTTTCTAACAGAGTTAAGCCCCTAAAAAGTTCCTTAAAACCATTTTAAGGTTGTTAAATGCACCAAATTGTTTTCCTTCAATTTCCCATCTCATCTTTCAACATAGAATTGCGACAACTTGGATGACGTGAAGAAGTGGATGATTTTCTGTAAATTCAACTGAGAAGAGAGATAACTGTTTCCTGAACTATATGTAAAAGAAATTTAAAATATTATAACAAAATTGAGGTACATGGCACCAATGGCAGTACCAACAAACATATTATTTGATGAGATCCAATATACGGTAGACGTTTCTACTGAAAATAGCGAACAAGAAAATCGCCCAGATACAGGAGAAATATCTGTTGCACATGCCGACGAGGATGATACATGTACATCAATTCGAGATCCAGGCAGTCTCCAAAATAGGGTGGAAGTCAGCCCGACTAATGACGGACCCAGAGCAGACATAGAAAATCTTCCATTTACAGTGGAGGTGTTTGCTGAAGATGACGACCTACTAACTAAAGACCTAAAAAGTCTTCCATATACAGTGGAGGAATCACAGGATTGATGGTCAAATGAAGCGAGTTCACGGTTGCAGTCCGAGCATGAGCAGATCAAGGTCATTGCAGAACAAATTGTGAAATACACGGAGACGAAATACTGGATACGTGCTCATGAAAGTTATGTAATCATTATTCATTCATTCACAAGCACTGCACTTCATGATACACAGGTGGATGTACTCTTTCAAAAGGGGAAAACAAAGGTTATATTATATAGCACCTCCATCGCTGTAGGAGTGATTATTTCACAATGTACAAAGTGGGACCTCTTCATGTTTTGAAGATCTGTGGATATTCGGGGTCATTGCAGTAATGTGCTAACCGTGAACTGGTCTATTAGCTGATGCAGATAACCGCGCCCATGTCATGAATATTCACTAGCCAAGAAGCCAATCACAGAACCTGTTTCATGAAAATGCCTCTTTGTAGAATATGAATGGAAAAAAAAAGTGAGTCAGAATGAAGTTTTTCAGGTGGATCAGAAAGAAGTAGTATAGTAAATGGAAACTCCCTCCTTCGCTACATCGGTTTAAATCCGACTTAAAAACATATCTGTTTCGATCATGCCAGTCTTAAATCATATTAGCCAATAATAGGAAGTGAAACTATAATTTCACTCTCCATTCGTCTTAGGTGAATTATAAATGTCCATTTTGTTCTCCATATACAATTGTACCTTGCACCCACATGACAATTATATAGGCCTACTTTGAAGCATGCAAAACAGATTTTTAAAAATAGCACTTATCACAATTTATTCAACTGTTATATTCTTCCTATGAATTTGCTTAAGTCATATCATAAAACACTTATTTTTCCACATCCATTACCCACTTCCGTTATACCACCATCAATGTTCTTTGATCTAAGGTGTACCTATAATTGTTTGTTATGAATGTACTATTTTAATGACTTTGTAATACTATTGTTTTTTGTGCAGTATCCTTGTGTTAATACTTTGTAAATTGCACTCAATTCAGCCGAAAGGCTGCCATGTACAATGTTTTTTATACCACAATAAATAAATAAATAAATAAATAAATAAAGTAAACATATGAGTTTTGGGAGTGTCGTGGTCGAGTGGTTTAAGGCGCTTGACTGGAGATGCAAAGGTCGAGGGTTCGAATCCCGACACGGCACTAATATCCTTTGGCAAGATATTTACCTGCACTTGCTAATCTCCACCCAGGTGTTAAATTAATGGGTACCCGCCGGTAGGATGCGAAAGATCCATGACTTGTGGTTGGACGAGCAAGTGTGAGCTTGTAAAATGGCGACTGGCTGGAATGCTCCCCAGGGAGAGGAAAATGTGCACACATTGTGTGCGGGTTAGCCTGAATCCGATGACCGAGGTAATAAATATATCTGTAAAGCGCTAAGACACATCGTTGGATCGATGTATTCAGCGCTATATAAACACGGAATATTATTATTATTATAATTTAAAGTGATAAACGGTAAAAGCTCAATATTGTCATGTCTTTCCTCTTCTCTCCCCCCCCCTCTCTCTCTCTCTCTCTCTCTCTCGTATCCCAGCGCATAGAGAAGATTATTTAATATCCGATCTATAAGACTTGAACATTATCATTGTTATTACTATTATATTATGATTGCGTTATGCTACATTTAGAAAGTATTTTGATGTGCTCGAAATAAATTGGTTAGAACATTATCGCTTTAATTATTTAAAGATAAAGTTGAGTTCTGGTCATGCGATTGCCTACATGAACCTACATGAACCAGTCAATTGTATTCATCTTCTGTTTAAGTCTGTAATACATTTATTTATTCCCTTGTAATCCTTGTTTAGAATAGTCTACATGAATAAAAGTTGATTCAACCTTATCATTTGTGCGAATCAGTCTTCTTTTTGCAAGGTTACCAAAGTCTTAGTGGCAGTTTCAACAATAACATAAGATCCCACCTTGCGACATAAATAATATTGCATAAAATGTCTATTAAAAAAAATTCCAGTATAGAGGAAAAAGCATTCAAGAAATTTAGCTCATGCTGCAGTCATAATTATAAGCCTTTAGGTCAGAAATGAATCCCATGGCATTTACAAGCAAATCGCATGTTTGATTATCAAGATGTTTATGATTAGAATTAGAAATTTCAAAACCGTTTTCCCCAACGGTTTTTATAACTGTACAGTCCATTGAGGAAAATGAGTATGGTAAAACCTATCACTCAAATATTTTTACTTTTTTGAAGTACTTCATGATCATTTGTTTAGGGCTTCAATATTAAACCATATCACAGACACTGATAACACATAGGGCCAGGGCCGGGGGGGGGGGGACACGTCCCCCCTTAATTTTTTTTAGGGGGGATCGTCCCCCCCCCCCGGAAAATTTGTAAAATGGCCCCCACAAAATGTGTAGCAAATACTGACTAAAGACTGCAACACACTTTTAAGTTCTGGAGGGCCCTAGAGTGCAGCGTTTATTCTTATAAAAATGCAAGCGGTGGCTATTTCTTTTCATGACCGGAGGGGAGGGGGGGGGGGGCGAAATGCGAGGGACGAGGGAGAATAGTGTAAACTGTGCTTACGTGATACCAATGGAATACAGAATTTCTACAATACTTACTTGTACATTTTGAAGGATATTATGCGAGGGAGCGTAGCGACCAAGCGAGCAGATTTTTGCCTTTTATAAAACGCTGCACTCTTGGGCCCTCCAGCGCCTAAAAGTGTGTCGCAGTCATTAGTCAGTATTTGCTATACATTTTGGTATTGTACTTTATCAAATTTTACGGGGGGACGACCCCCCCCCCCCCCATCGGGTTAGCCGCCCCTGCAAATGGCCCTCAAGTTCCATATTTCCATCAACATGAACTAACATTATAAGCTTATATGACATCACTGGAGCATGGTTTGGATACATACATTAACGCTGGGCATCACTCACCAGAATATGTGAAATGTATGATTCCATCAAACTATCCCGGCTGGTTTTTCCAGCTTGAAGATCTGCTACGATAAAAGTCATGCTGGTGGTGTCTAGTAGTTTGCATTAGGTGGCGGTACAGGTAATTCAAACGGTGTCGTATGATTCCTTCGAGGCAGTTGTTTACGTCTCTCATCACAGCAGTGGCGGATCCACGGGGGGCCCGGGCAAAACAAAGTTTTAAAAAAAAGATAGTAACCACAATTTTACCTTCTTTTTTGTTGGTCAAGGGTGGTGGGTGTTGAGTATAAGTAAACAAAATTATTGCTCACTACGCCCCCCCCCCCCACCCACCCATTAGGGAAGAAAAAAAAAAAAAAAAAAAAAAAAAAACGATTTTATTTTCTCACGAATTGCCCCCCCCCCCCCGTCGCCGGCTGGATCCGCCCCTGCATCACAGTATAACAGCCATGACAATATTTCCTCCCTTTTCAGAGCTGGCCAATTGAAAGATACCATGTCGCACGACAGCAACTATTTCGCAGAGTTTCAGCGTTCCAATATCATTTGTGATGCAAATATCATTATTTTCTTGAACTTATATTATTTCGCAAAGATGTCCTCAGCATTGTTCCGCAAAAAAAGTCAGTTCGCAATCAATTCTTATCTGTTCCAGCAAAACCTGTCATAATATTCTATACAAATCGAGTGTATTAAGCAGGTCCTTACATAATATCCAACAATTAATATGACAAGATTAGTCATTATTTTAAGAAACGCTAAAACAAGAAATCAGAGGTTGCGTTCAAAGGAAAACGAAAATCAGCATGCTCGTCAGTATTCAACAATTTTGTAGAACATTTCTCTTGTCAAACCAAGGGTTCCAACTTATATCGCACAAGTTTGCTTGATATTATGAAGAACGATACACGAAGAAGAAGCATTTTGAAATTGCTAGTGTTTTTCTGCGATGTGTTGCCGGGCATATGTATCTCTTTAATGATAGCTCTCATAAATGATATCCTCACATCGAACTACACAAAACTGACAACAAGCAATTAAATGAACGTAATGGATCACACTTCAAATTAAAGAATATTGGCAATCCTTTCAGTTCTGAATAGTTCTGTCGATAATGGTATCACTATTCTTTTGTCGCGAGCTTGATGTTTTATTCATTGCAATTGCCACTGTCTAGATCAGTCCGTATTTCATTGTCTGTGAACACCTATTTATCTCCTTTCAAGGCTCTCATCGATCAAAACATATTGAATCCCATCGTTGTGGCCAAAAAACTGTTATAACTACATTACGAACCTACTTCATACTTTTTTGAAATTCAAATTGTGACACCATGCAGCGTCACTTCTATGTGCTGTCCATTATACATGCATATCAACATCATTTGCGTTGTGTTTGGAAAGTTAACTTGAAAAACAGTCCATATTATCGGTGCAGAGTATGGCTGATGATTCCAACTTCCAGATAGTTTACCCGAAGATGTTGCGATCGACATTCGTATTTATAACCGCCATGCCATACGAGTGATAATTCCTCTCCTTCCTTCTTTAATCCATTGTTCTTCTGTAAGGCATTTAATCTTCGATCCCTAAAGAGCTGATTCAAGCATGTTGCTTTCGTATCAGCGATGTAAAATATCTAACTAATCCATCGACCCATCTGTAACTAATTAATTAGTTTCTAATCAATACAGTGCGTATACAAAAAAGTGTATCCAAATTTGTATAGCTCCTTATTGAAAGGTCATAACCAATAATGACTTTGGAATTGCTTTCATGATGAAGAGTAACTTAATTGTTTTTTTCCAATGATGCGTTCATAGCTTAGCACCTTCTTACCTTCAGGCAGGCTTAATCAATCCTAATGATACATGAGTACAGCGCGTACACAGGGGGGGGGGGGGGGGTTGAACCTCCCCTTTGGTATTTTTATGTGTGTATTTTTTTGGAAAACCCCCTAAAACCCCCCCCCCCCCCAATTTGGTGTTTTTTTGTTTGTTTGTTTGTTTTGTTTTTTTTAATTATAAAAAAAAAATCATGCCCATGGCTGACCTACAAAAGGTGACCTTACCCCCCCCCCCCACGAAGAAAAATGTCAAATTTTCAAATTTCGAGACCAAAAAAAAAATAAAAAATAGTGTCCTCTTACCCCCCCCCCCCCCCCCCGCTTATCCGGCGGTTTGCTGAGTCGTTGCGATTTTTTGGAGACCCCCCCCCCCCAAACAAAAGTGTCCTCTTACCCCCCCCCCCCCCCCCCCCCCCGCTTATTCAGCGGCTGGCTGAGGCGAAATTTCGGCCCGATTTCAAAATATTAAAACCCCCCCCCCCCCTTGAAAAAATCCTGCGTACGCCACTGCATGAGTATCATACAAGGCAAATAGACAGTGGAAGTTTACGTGTGCTTAGATATCACACTGATTGTTAAAAGTGAAGCCCAATTGTTTCTTCGATATTTGAATGGAATAAGCTAGATGATTCGATGAGAACGGCTTCCTCTGTCAATTAATTTAAGAGATTGTTTAAACAAAGTTGTAATTTGTGAATAGCTCAGCTGAACATACACTACGTGCATATTCTGTAATATTAAAATGATTTACTCACATAATTGCAAACTAGTCAATATTTTCCTATTGGCATTACAGTTGAAATAGGTTACTGATATATGATTATTTTGCAAACGAGTATTCGTTTGTGCCACGTCTATTATTGCTGTGTTACACCTTTCTAATGTACTATGGAATTTTATTTTAACTGTTCTATAATATAAACGTTATGCTTTTTGATGTAAATATGTTCATGGTTATTCATGCCCTATTGGAAGACCAAAATGGGCTAACCTGACAAAAGATTAGAAATAAATAAATAAATAAATACCCTATTCATAATATTGCTGCCACGGGTGACTGATGAGCACCAGGGTTTTAAACAAGTGTTGTCAAACAGACGAAATCGCCTTGTAAGCTTGTAGTCGTCCGGAACACATACTCAGTGTAAGTACGTCTACATATTACGTCATTATGCCCAGGCCCGTAGCCAGAGTTTGATGTTTGAGGGGGGGGGGGGGGGTGAACATAAATGTAATTGATCGACGTCCTGGGAGGGGTCTAACGAAATTCAACCGTCTTGGATGTTTTTTTTTTTGGGGGGGGCCCGATAATTACATTAATTCTTAATGCATCAAACCTCGACCAATCATAAAAGACTACACATTATGTTATTAATAGTATGCCTCTCCTAGATCTTTAATGTTTTTTTGTTTTTTTTATGGAATGTGATAAAAATGAATTTCAAACTAAAACAGATGAGAGATTCAGTTATATGACTTAAAAACTTTAAAACAGAAATTCATTGACAACGTTATGGTGTAACAATTTGTTGCACCATTACGTTGGTTTTAACAGTGTCTTACCCTTTCGATAGCCCTCAGTTCTTTCTCTCACCAGGCTCCCTTACCCACCCCTTCTCTCTCTCTCTCCCTTTCTCCCTCCCCCCTTCGCCATTTGATTAGGCGAGCAAGGCACGTGTCCCCATGGCCGTCAGAAGCCAATGTTAAACCAATATAACAAGTTGAAGTAGATAATAGGCCTCACCACATTATTAGTTATATATGGTGAGGCCTATTTTATCTACTATTTATTTGGCTATAGTAAAGCACTATGAGCGGAAATCAGAG